>MU846141.1:32788-90555 GCA_030867225.1 Colletotrichum caudatum
GGGGGGGGGGGGGGGGGGGACTTGGAATCGAGCGCCTTCACCCCTCCCTCCCCTGCCGATGGCCGGATGCTTCCGTCGAGTTTTTGCATCTGTGTGTGTCAGAATCCCATGGCCCGAGGGACTTTGCGATGGGGGGGCTGCGGGAAGGGAAACGGAAGACTTTTTGTGATTCATCGTATGTGCATCTGCCGGTGTGGCATGTCTGTCCACGTCTAACCCGCATAATAGTAGTGGGGGTTAAGAGTGGACAAGGAGGCCGAGAAGAAGAGAGGGGGGGGGGGATTTTCTCACGTAAAACATGCCTCCATCGATGCTATTTTTTCTTTTCTTTTCTTTTCTTTAATCTGTTCTGCGTTGCTCGGGACGCTGCGAAAAATCTAAAAAGCTCTAAACCAGGTCCGCTTCTATCGAGCCTGCCCGAATCCATTCAACACGCTTCTGGTCTGATATATGCGGACACCCAGCTGTCGACCATGTCCACCCAGCCTTTTGTTCTGCCACAAGAGTTTCCCTCAATTGTTGTGTGTGTGTGTGTGTGCCCTTGGTTTCGGAGTACCGAGAGCTGGCGGCTCGCTAAGGGGAAGAAGCAGGGTGAGAGATAAGTAAAAGCTCCCAACGTCGAGGGAGAATTTCTCCTTTGAGCAATATAATGAGGGCCTGGAACAGCTCGAAGGCCCCCCCTCTAGTCGCAGATATGCGCCGCACCCCCCCTAAATTCTCGCGATTGGAGCAGCCCTCGCAAAGGCGGCACAATCGCGGTGCTCCTGTACGGTGGCTTCACTCTGGTCTCAGCCGCTTTTGGATGCCCCTTCAGCTCGACAGGGTTCCTTGTTGGCTCGAAACTTTGATGCCGCCTCCGCCGAGATTGACTTTATAGGACAGGTAGGCCCCTTCCGCAGCGGTGTGAGTAGACATGCCGCCCAGGAGCCGCTCAGCGGCCGTTCTTCATGGCCTCCTTGCGACGCTTCTTCTCGGCGGCACGGGTGAGTGCCGTCTTGACGTCGCCCTTCTCAAAGGTGTCGAGGTCGTAGTAGACCGGGGCAATTTCCTGTGACGTTCGCGTTAGCCGAGGAGCGAGCTGATGGGGTCAAAAAGGCAGGTGGGTGCCAACGAGTCACAGCAACAGGGCTGAGAGGGAAGAGATAAGTGCGTGCTGTGCAATTCATCCGTTCATGCGGCCAAGCCTAACCGGCGGCGGAAGGGTTGCGGCGGCAGCGGGTACGTACCAGTAACCATTCTGGCCTGATTCCGGTGCAAGTACGGATGTACTGCTTCGAGGTCAAGACGAACTCGTTGTAAAGTACCCATTCGTAGTCCGTCTTCAGGACGGTCGAGGGGTGCATCATTACGGCCTGATCGTCCTTGATGGTGCGGTACACCTTGCCGGAGCTCTCCTTCATGGCGACCTGCATGAAGAACCCCGAGAGGAGCGCGCGGCGGATGTTTGTGTAGTAGTTCTTGTCCTCGAAGGGCGTCGACATGAGCTCGAGGTCGTGCGTCTCCATGATACGCTTCAGCTGGGCGCGGACGTTGTCTGCACTGCTGAGGTGGCGGAAGGAGAGGAAGTGCTCGTGGCACCACTTCTTGGGGTCCACGTCGGGCTGGTTGGCTGTGCCCTTGAAGGCGTGGTAGGCGTTGAGCAGCGTGAGGTGGTCGCCCTCGGGGTGGGCAAATTGCGCCTTCATCTCGTCGGCGCGCTTGCGCTGCGCGGCCGGGCGGACCCAGATTTGCGGCACAGAGAGGAGGGCGGTGATGGAGAGGATCTCGTTGGAGCAGTAGAACTCTGGCGAGGAGATGAGCATGACAGCCAGGGCCGGGTCGAGGGGGAACTCGGACGCCAGGCTGCCGAGCGTCGTCAGCTCGCCATCGTCGTCGAGACAGGCCAGGTAGTTGAGCTCCTCGAGGGCACGCATCATGGTTTCGGGGGCAGGAGGGTCCATGAGGTCAAAGTGGACGAGGTCCTGCACGCCGAGCTTCTTCAGCTCGAGCACAGTGTTGGCCAGGTTGGAGCGCAGAATCTCGGGGTGCGTTTGCTCGATGAGCTCCTTCTTGAAGGCGCTCTCGGTGTAGAGGCGGAAGCACTTTCCCGGCTTTGTTCGACCGGCACGACCAGCACGCTGCTGGGCCGAGGCCTTTGAAATGGGCGAGACCAGGAGCGATTCGACACGGATTCGAGGATTGTAGATCTTCTGCTTGCTGAAGCCCGGATCGACGACGTAGACGATACCGTCGATTGTCAGCGACGTCTCGGCAATGTTGGTCGACACGATGACCTTGCGGCCCGGCCGGCCGCCCTTCTTGTAGGGGGCCGGTGGCTTGTCGAAAATCTTTTGCTGCTGGTGCGGCGGCAGTGTGCCGTAGAGGGGGTAGACTGCCAGGGGCCCGGCGTCGATTTCTCTCGTCATCTCGTCGGCCTCGAGATTGATCTTCCTACACGCGTCCTCGATTTCCTCCTCACCCGTCAGGAAGAGAAGGATGTCTCCCTCGCCCTCGGAAGCGTGGATCTGCAGCACCGTCCTGATGGCCGCTTCAACGTAGTCGCGCTCGGGCTCGGGGGTGTAGAAGATCTCGACGGGGAAGGTACGTCCGGGGACGGCGAGAAGAGGAGCGTCGTTGAAGTAGCGCTGGAACTTTTGGGCATCGAGGGTGGCGGACATGACGATGATCTTGAGGTCGGGACGGCGGGCGGCAATCTGCTTGAGCAAGGCCATGAGGATATCGGTGGCAAGGGTACGTTCGTGGGCCTCGTCGAGAATGATGCAGCTGTAACGGGACATTTCGTGGTCGTGGATGGCTTCTCGGAGAAGCATACCGTCCGTCATGTACTTCAGGATCGTCTTGGGGCTTGTCCTGTCCTCGAAACGAATGCTGTATCCGACCTCCTCGCCGAGCTCGACATCCATCTCGTCGGAAACACGCTGGGCGACGGACATGGCGGCGACACGGCGGGGCTGGGTGCAGGCAATCATTTTGCGGTTGAGCTGGGGAAGCTCATCGTAGACGACATATTGGGGGATCTGTGTCGTCTTTCCGGAACCCGTCTCACCGACGAAGACGAGAATCTGGGTGGAGTGGTACTTGTCGAGGAACTCTTGTCTATAAGGAGGTGCGTTAGCAGGCCGAGGAGCCGAGGGAGTCGGATCACAAGGGGAGGGAGGGTACCTTTGTTTCTGTACGGGCAGATCTCGGCGCGTCTGCAGGATCTGGAAGTACTTTTGCGAATGGGGACGACCGGTGAAGGCGTTGGTATCGAGGTCCTCGACCTTCTCAGCCTGCTTGGCGGTGGTGGCGCGCTGCTTGAACCCGGCGAAGGGCGAGCTCGAATCGATGCCGTTGTTCTCCTCCATATGCGCCAGGTACGGGTTGTACTTGGGTTCTTCCGAGTCGGATTCCTCCTTCTTGGGCTTCTTCCTCGAGCTTCCTTCTCTGTCGGCGCTGGAGCGCTTGAAGCCCTTGAGATCGGTGTCGGCCATTATCACGATTCCTTTCGTCACAGGAGGGTGGGAGTGCCTGGCTGAAGTTGCGACGCGGGGAATTCGACAGCGACAGCGAGCAAAGTCGGGGAGGCGATTGCAAGCGAGCGAGGCTCCTGCTCTAGAAACTTTTTTTGATGTCGCGGGAAAAATTTAGGCGGGTTCAGCGGGCACGGGCCAATAGCATAGTGGGATGATAAGATAAGGGGCACATCAGTACGTACCTGTCTAGCTCAGCAAGTCAGGTAAGTACAGGTAGATAGGTACGTACCTGGTCACTTAGGCAGCTACCCGGTACGGAGGACTGTTCGTCCGTACGGATGGATACTTACTTTGGATTGTAGGAATGTAAGGATGGATGCTTTTAGACGTACCGTTTGAGAGACGATCAGTACACTGTCAAGCGACTTTGGACGTCTTGGAGACTGACACCAAGCGTGGCTGCAAAATTTTAACGATTGCTTAGCAGAGCATCGTGAGCCCGGAGTTCTGTTTTGTGGGGAGCGCTTCCACCATGGCCAGAATGCAGTATATCTACATGAAGGTACGGTAAGAAAAGACAATACTCATCCCAGAACAACCAGATGCATGCTACATAGTAGGTAGGTAGCCCTGGGCGATAGACAGCGGGCACTGTTTTGCCTTAATGCTCCAGGGAGTCCACTGCGTGCAAACGCGACCAACCAATGGCACCGAGTCGCAACTCGCAAAATCTGGTGCATTTTTGCCTTTTGGGGTGGGAACCGACGGGCCTGACTTGTCAGATGACACAAACATCGGGTTGACTGACAGTGACCCCAAAGACATCCTTTTCGTCTCTCTTTCGGAAGGTCCCAGACTAGACTCAGACTCGAGCAGCCCACCAAGCATGAAGTGCTGACCACGTCGCTCTTCATTTACCTCTTCTTTGTTTCTTCCTTGCCGAAGCGAAGCACCAGGTTTCAACCCGACAGGTGCTGCTGCTTTTTGCATAATCGCCCGTTGTGTGTGTGTGATTTGTGCGCCGAGCATTTACACCACTCTCCCGAAGCCCAAAGCTGCACAACGTGCCCGAGTCAACCATGGACGGCGCCAACATCAACCAGATCAGGCCTGTTTTCAGCCTCGGTCAGCATGATTCCAACAGAGATCAGCCCCTCGATGACCTCCAGTACGGCCAAATCCTGAACGCCGGTGTAAGTGACCCTGGACCCTGAATTTCTCTTCCGTCTCACTCATTCTCACACACTCACTCACAACCCCCACTTCAGGTCAACTTTGTGACAGCACCCATCACCAACAAGCACTTCCATGCTCGTGTCAAGGGCCTTGTCTCTCAACACCTCGCAGACGCAAAGCAGAGTGCCCTTTCTCTGGCAGATGCCGTTGTTCCTCCTTTGACCCCCAAGGACACCTCTCTCTTCCCCAGCCACGCCGTCACCACTTACATCGCTTACGCCAGCCCCTGGATCGATTTGGCCTCGACCGACCCCGTCGTCGCCAGCGTCTCGAGGCAGGTCCTCAACCTCGAAATCGCCTACGCCAATTTCTGCGGAGTCCGAAGCATCGTCATTCCTGGCCCGAGGAGAGACGCATCCAAGAATGGAGGGAACCAGGGCATCGCCCAGTACGGCCGAGCTGTCCACGAGGCCATGACCATTGCCTCGCGCCTCAACTTCATCATCCACATTCCCATGTACCGCGAGCCTGGCCTGGAGGAGACGGCCGAGCTGCTCTCCACACTGTCCGAAGAGCCTCATCCTGAGGAGAGCAGGGAGATTGACATCTACAGCGCTTGGGACTCTTGGCATTCCGTCCGCACCATGTGCGAATACAGCATGCGTCTTTTCGTCGGTAAGATACCACCTCTGTGCCACGCACGATGTGCCGCTGCTAATTCCAAACAGCCATCCGCATTCCCAGAGCCCTGCCCGAGAAGGCGCTCCAGGACAGGTGGTTTGCCGAGCCCCTGCACTTCCTGACTCTTGGGGGAAACGTCTTCCAGAAGAACAAGACCGGCCACCCTGCCCTGCCCAGAGCCCACCAGGACATGATCTTCAACTACATGCGCCTGAAAAACTCCCCTTGGCTTCTGCTCAGCGACGTCGGCCCGGACCCTGCCTCCTTAACCGCCGAAGCCCAGCTTCAGGCCGTCAGCTTGGCGAACCAGGCCCCCCCTACTGCCGCCGACTTCCCTGCTCTGGGCGACTCGTCGGCTCAGCCAACGACGGACTCGCTCAAGTCTTTCCGCGCTTACGTCACCTATCTCAAGTGGCTCGAGATGCAGCAGCGACCCCTGTCGTACCTGGAACAGACGACGCTGACGAGCTTCCAAGACTGGCTCCAGTCGCCCCTGCAGCCCTTGTCCGATAACCTCGAGTCGGCCACGTACGAGGTCTTTGAGGGAGACCCGGTCAAGTACAACCAGTACGAGGCCGCCTGCACCGAGGCCCTCGCCGAGTGGCACCAGCTCGGCCGAGCCACCTCTTCGGAGGACGGCGCCGTTGTCATCGCCGTCGTCGGCTCTGGCCGTGGGCCCCTCGTGACGAGAGCCCTCAAGGCCAGCGCGGCGACGGGCGTCCCCGTCCAGGTTTGGGCGGTAGAGAAGAACCCCAACGCTTACGTCTACCTCCTGAGGCAGAACGAAATGATCTGGGGCGGCAAGGTCACGGTGGTCAAGACGGACATGCGTTCGTGGAAGGGTCCTCTCATCTCGGGCACGCTCGACAACAACCCCGTCTACGGCAAGGTCGACATCCTGGTGTCAGAGCTTCTCGGCTCCTTCGCCGACAACGAGCTGTCACCCGAGTGCCTTGACGGCGTCCAGCACGTCCTTGCCCCCGGCGGAATCTCGATCCCGGAGTCGTACACGGCGCACCTGAGCCCCATTGCGACGCCGCGCATCCACGCCGACCTCCTCACCAGGGTGCCGACGGAGCCCAACGCCTTCGACACCCCCTGGGTCGTGCGTCTCTTCGCCCTCGACTTCGCCGCCGTCCGCGTGCCCGACCACCCCCGCTTCCAGCAGACGTGGGAGTTCTCCCACCCCGTTCCCGAGGCTACGCTGAAGCAAATCGAGACGAGGCGCGCCGGCGGCGTCATGGGCGGCGGAGGCGGAAGCATGGCCGGCGCCGTCGGCGCCAACGACCACAACTCGCGCTTCGCCCACCTCACCTTCGTCTGCCGCACGAGGGGCGTCATCCACGGCTTGGCCGGCTACTTCGAGTCGGTCCTCTACGCGCCACAGACCGGCAACAAGGAAAAGGTGGAGATCAGCACGCACCCGGAGCTGATCGACCGCAAGAGCAAGGACATGGTTTCATGGTTCCCCATCTTTTTCCCCATCAAGGTGAGCAGCGTCCTAATGAATCGCTTTTGAGAGTGGTTTTTTCTCTCTTTTTTTTCTTTTTTTCTTTTTTGCTATTCTTCTTTAGATTGGGTCACTAACATTCACAGCAACCCATCTACTACCCCGCTGACACGGAGCTGGAGGTCACCATGTGGCGACAGACGGACGATTCGCGAGTGTGGTACGAGTGGCTTATCGAAGCGTACACATGGGTCAGCGAGACACAGCGTATCAAGGTGGCGTCATCGGATCTCTGCAGCAGTCGCAAGGTTGCTTGTCTCATGTAAGTATCTGCAAAGTTCGCGGTAGGTAAACTGGGGGAAAACGGCACTTGAAGGCGCCCGACATGTGGCGCCCTTCTTATTTTCTTCTTCTCTAAAGTTTGCTGCGGAGGGAGACACGATCTTCCTTGACGCTGCAGCGCGACCTGGGGTGGGGCGGGTATTCAACCTGGAAATGGAAATGCGAATCCGTTGTCGACGGCTTTCTTTCTTCTTTTCTGGTGGTCCTGCTTGAACTTGATGTTTGTCGTCGTTGTCGTCCATGCCCTAAGCCCTTCCATTGTGAAAATCGCACCCTCCTTGCCGCTCTTTCTTGACCGCCATACCATACATAGTACGAAGGGGGGAGGTTGTGGCAGAGGCTGTGTTGGTTCTTCCGCTAGTTCAATCGTCCTGCTCAACCGTCCATTTTGACGTCGCCGTTCTCGCCTTGGTTCGCGCCGCGGATCCAGAGGACGTTGTTACACCTGCAGCGCGTCAGCTAGCTGTCCACACAGGAGGGTCAGTCAGGCAAGGGGCCATGTTTGCCTACCGGATCAGAACTTGGCCGAGAGCACCCGTCATCTTCTGGTCAATGTACTCCTCGGCGCCGCTGAGCTGGACGTTCATGTAGCTGTCGATGCTGACCAACTTGCCCTTGTACTCGGTCTCGCCCCACTTGAGTCTGATGATGACATCCTGGTTGACACTGCCAGAGAGAGGGAGATGTGTTAGCGGGCTGCTCGTTGTCGGTCGCGATAGGGAGAAGGAGACTGGGGTGCGCGGCGCGAGGCCGCGTTCCCGCTGGAAAGGACGTACAGGTCTTGCAGCATAGGCCGCGGGTTAATGGGCACGAACTGCGCGAAAGAAATCCGGTCAGCTTCCATCACGACGGTTAAGAAAGGGGGAGAGAGAGGCGCGCCGAGGGGAGTGGTGACATACGCTCATGGTGGGCGATTCGAGGGTGAGAAACAGCCCATGTAATGTGTGGATGGTGGAAAGATGGGTTTGCCCGGTCGAGGCTGCGATCGCGAGGCTCCTCCTTTGGGGTGGGTGGGTGAGTGGTCCAGGAACTGACAATTTTTAGGCGGGCACAGTGCACTGGAGGCTGCTTACAGTGTGTGTGTGGTGAGGCTGTCGGAAAATCATCGGCTTCCCAATGTAAGGTACAGCCGGGCGATGCAACCCAAAAATATGGGGGTCGCTGGAGCTTTGTGGCCCGAAGGGCGGTTGTTCCCCTTCGTGCTGCATCATCGTCATCGTCTCCCTACGTTGCTAACTTGTACCGCGGACACGATGACTCAGATCGAGCAATTGCAAAAGATGTCGCCGAAGCCCTCAAGTGTTTCCGAGTCCTTGAGCACATGAGCCAACCTTTCTAAGCGTAGTGCAACCCAGTCAAACACGCAGGCGTCAATTGTCCAATGGGCGGCGGCAACGGGCGCCATGGGTACAGGCATCAGGCGGTCGTGCCGTTCCTGAAAGTCCCGCGATGAGTCCTTACTCTCGGAACACGGATCGGAAACAACACCACAGCATATGCTTCAACGCTGCCCTTTGCAGCTTGTGGCTTACACGGCGTCTCCAAGTGTTCGCGTCTCAGTGCCCCAGGTTGTGGGATGGCGTGTTAAAAGGGCATGGAGCTCCCCGGCCGCCAATGCGTCCTCATCAAAGCTGTCCAACCCAATCCTTGCCGACCTCAAGTATAACCTTGACGTTCCGGAAAACTCGTACTTTACATCTTTCAGTCCACGTATAGCAGAGCCTTCTCAGACATGGGCTTACACGACTTCAAACTGACTTACCAGTGGCTCTACTGGACCGCACCCGCTGGTGAACCGCCCGCTGCCCCCAAGGGCCTCACAAGATACTGGGTAGAGACGCCGTCGGGCAGAATCGAGGTTCTTTCAAACCAGGGTGCCAACCCGGCTACGTCAAAAACGCCCATCTTCTTCATTCATGGCGGCATGGGCAGCGCATGGGTGTGGTCCGAGTATATGCAGTACTTTGCCAGGCACGGCATCCCGTGTTATGCTGTGTCCTTGAGAGGGCACGGCAACAGCTGGCATCCCTCATACTTTCGGATGGTGTTCTTGACCACCAGAAGGGACCTGGCCGATGATGCCGTTGCGGCCATCAAATGGGTCCAGGAGCGCCAAGCAAGCGAAGTCATGCTTGTGGGACACTCGAGCGGCGGTGGTTTGAGCCAGGGCATCCTCTCGGCAAGCCAAGCCCACGTAAAGGGCCTTGCGCTGCTTGGAGCCGTACCGGGCTTTGGATCGTGAGCACCACACGAGGAAGGCCATTTAGTTGTCGCAGCTGACGAGTCACAGCTATGGAGTATACGCCAACTGGGCAATGCTTGACCCTTGGTTCGCCGTCCGCATGCTGTTCCACGGCTGGCACCCCAACTCGCCCCTTTCCCACCCCTTCTTGGTCAAGCGAGCCTTCTTCGGCGACCAGATGCCAGAATCCTCCACCCTCGAGTTCCAGAAGCACGTAAGCCGCTACGAGTCCTTCATCTGGCCCATCAGTATGATGAGACCTTTCAGCTCGGCTGCCAACATCATCAGCTCCATTGCTAGCTGGGGCAGCGGCGAGCGCATCATGGTGTTGGCCGGCACGCAAGACAAGTTGATGACACGCCATGTCATGACGAGCCTGGCTGCGTTCTACAGAAAGGAATTTGCAGATCTTGTGAGTGGTAAGAGGCTGGACGCAAAGGTTGAAGCAGTAAAGCCTCTCGATGGCGACGACGACGAGGGCGACGACCAAGGCAGCGGAGTCAGACTTGCCTGGGTACCAGGCGCCGGACATCATTTGCAGAACGACGTGATGTGGGAAGTCGGTGCGAAGAAACTGCGTGAATTCTATGAGCAGCTGTAAATATTAGAATTAGCGGATCAACTCGACTCAATGGTTTCGATGATGTAAAGCAACTGGTGCTCAGGCCGAGGGAGGGGAGTGCGTGAGGCGGGTTGATGACTATACCTCAACATATTGTAATTTTCATGGAATTGAATCACAAGAACAACCGAAATGCAATTGAACCTGGTCTTATGGTCAATTCTCCAAGGTGGCCACAAAAGCTCTTTGGTGGCTAAGGCATGGCAGTCAGGTATCGTCTCAGACTCATCGAGCGGCCCTGTAGGAAATTTTCGCGGTCGGTCGGAGCCCGAATCGCACTCAACCTCCGCCACACAACAACAGACCCAGCCAGTCATCACCAGCCATCAAAAATGGCCACGCAGATGTTCGAGACTAACGATGTCCGAATTGCCGTCGAGGGCTGCGTAAGTTTAGTCACGTTCGCTGCAACTTTATGCTACACGTCCATCAACTAACAGTGCGCCAGGGCCACGGTACCCTCAATGCAATCTACGCCGCCGTCGCGGCCTCCTGTGAGGCCCGCGGCTGGGACGGCGTCGACCTCCTGATCATCGGCGGCGACTTCCAGGCGGCCCGCAACGCCGCCGACCTCACCGTCATGTCCGTCCCCGCAAAGTACCGCGAGCTGGGCGACTTCTGGGAGTACTATGCCGGACGCCGCACGGCACCCTACCTGACCGTCTTCGCGGGCGGGAACCATGAGGCGGCGAGCCACATGTCGGAGCTCTTTTACGGCGGCTGGGCCGCGCCCAACATCTACTATCTGGGCGCCGCCAACGTGCTGCGCCTGGGCCCGCTGCGGATCGCCGGCATGAGCGGCATCTGGAAGGGCTTCGACTACCGCAAGGCGCACCACGAGCGGCTGCCGATGGGACCGGACGAGATCAAGAGCTTCTACCACGTCAGAGAGGTGGACGTGAGGAAGCTGCTCCTGGTGAGAGAGCAGGTCGACGTGGGTATCAGCCACGACTGGCCCAGGGCGATCGAGAGGTGGGGCGACGAGAAGGCGCTGTGGAGGATGAAGCCCGACTTCGAGAGGGAGTCAAAGGACGGCACGCTGGGCAACGTCGCGGCTGAATACGTGTGCGACCGTCTGAGGCCGCCATACTGGTTTTCGGCGCATCTGCACTGCAAGTTTGCCGCGTTGAAGATTTACGAGGACAAGGAGCCGAATGCGACCGAGACCGCCCCGGCTGTGGTCGAGGAGGCGACACCCGCTGCGACGCACGACCCGGTGATTGCTCCTGATAACCCGGACGAAATCGATCTCGACGGCGATGAGGAGATCACAGATTCCTCGGCCCCGGCACAGGCCAACCCGAACGAGATCAGCCTTGACGAAGACGATGACGGCGACAACGACGAGCAGCCCGGCAGCAACCACAAGGAGACGACGAGCAAGGAAAAGTCTACGGCCAAAACCTCGGTCCCCGACGAGCTGCGAGCCCAACTCCCCGCCTCCTTCATGCGCCCCCCGCCGCAGCCCAAGCGAACACCAGGCCAGCCCGTCCCTCCGACAATCACGAACAGACAGGTCAACTTCCTCGCCCTCGACAAGTGCTTGCCCGGACGCCACTTCCTCCAGCTCCTCGAGGCGCGGCCGCACAACGTGCCGCCCGCAGACCAGCCCCCGCCGGCGCGCCCGTTCCGCCTGCAGTACGACCCGGAGTGGCTCGCCATCACGCGCGTCTTCCACGCGTCCCTCGCGATCGGCGACCCGTCGGCGCAGCCGAGCCCGGACCTGGGCGAGGAGCGCTACGCGCCGCTCATCGACACGGAGCGCCGGTGGGTCGAGGAGAACGTCGTCGCCAGGGACGGCGGGCTGGACGTGCCGCTCAACTTTGCCGTGACGGCGCCGCCGCACGCCGAGGGCGAGCCCGAGTCGGTGCCGCACCAGCCGTTCGAGTACACGAACCCGCAGACGTCGGCGTTCTGCGAGCTGCTGGGGTTGAGGAACCTGTGGGACGCCAGCGAGGAGGAGAGGATGGAGAGGAGGGCGAGGGGCCCGCCCGCTGGCGAGTTCAGGGGACACCGCGGCGGCGGCGGCGGCGGCGGCGGTAGGGGGTTCCATCGGGGGGGCGGACGAGGTGGTCGGGGACGGGGCAGAGGAGGGGGCAGAGGAGGGGGCAGAGGCCGGGGCAGAGGCTGGCACTGATTGCAAATTACGACCGTGTGAGCTACGGCTGATGGAGTATGGGGCCCGACGAGGGATTACCGTTGAGCTCGTGTCCAAATTGGTTTGGCTTTATTAAGCACAGCTACATATGAGGTTCGGGATACTTGGAGGGGGGGAGAGGGGGCATCGTCACGTTCATGGCTGGAGCATCAGAAGACGGCGGAAAGATGTTGTATTTAAAAAATACCCAGCTATGCTAGTGCGCAAGCATGTATCCCAACAGAAAAAGCGTAGATCTCAATGGTAGAAAGTTGAGTCAAGCAGAGTGAGTGGAATTGAGTCAATCTTCCATCTTTAATAGACGTTCAACCCACGGAAGAGTGAGAGAGGAACGCATATGCTAAGATGGGGTGGTAAGATAGTATGTGGTTGGGATTTTTTCTTCTTCTTCACGTGTGAGGTGGCAACGTGGGTCGCCGTCAAAGAAAAAGTAAAAGCCAAACTGGAAAGCAGGAAATGAGCAAGAATCATGCCTGCTATGAGTGGCAATTCGTCATGGTGTCATAATAGCAAAATGCATCTGTGTTCCGTTGGCCAACCGTGATGCTCAAAACGCCCGAACTCCCCGTCATTAAAAAAAAACGACAATAAAGTCCCCCAATAAGGGTTCATGTGCTCATGGTCATCAGACGGTGCCGGTGTTTTGCTCTGGAAAGGAATCGCGTCAGAAATGCTGCCCCTATGAGACAGGGTGCCCCCCCTTCGTCACCCCGGGGAGTGAATAGGAAGGCTGGGAGGTTGTCTTACTATCCAGACCCAGGTAGTCGGCTGCGACCAGCAGTTCCAGGCACAGCTCGACTGGAATGTCCATGTCGGGGACATCCTCTCGCTCGCGGTAGCGATACCAGTATTGGAAATACTCGCATACTTTTTCAAGCACGACGCCACTGCCGAGGACGAACGGTCAGATGCTTCCAGAACTCTTGGAACGAGGGGAGGGTGCGGCCGGGGACGGCAGAAAAGAAAAAAAAAACGGTGTGGGTGAAGAAAAAGAAATGTTGCTTGTTTCAGATCAAGTGTAGTTGGCAATCAAGCAGACCGGCCGTTGCAGCGGCGGTCTGTCAGTAAGAACACAGCGAAATAATTGCGGTTCATCATCAACAAGCCAGTAAATAGTAGATGGGGGTTATGGTTGTGTTGATGAGAAGGGGGAGGGAGACGAGAGAAGTCGAGCTTACCTGATCTCCTCAAAGACGCAGCGGCCCAGGGCAGCCTCGCGGAAGTTATTCCTCGTATCCAGCATCCCCTTGATGGCCGGGCTGATCATGGCGGCCTCGCGCAAGACGACGAACTCGTAGCCGTCACTCGAGACCAGAGTCACGTACTTGCTGTCGGTCGCGCCGTTGGCATCCATAGTGGCGGATGAAGCAGCTGAAGCAGGTGAAGCCAGTGAAGTCCCGGTTGCGTGATGCGGTACTTGCGCGCGAATGACGAAGCTTCTTGTTTTTCTTTCTTGCTCGCTTGGCTTGCTCGCTCGCGGAAATGGAATGGAAGCCGTCCCTTCCTGTTTGAAGGTCGTCGACGACGCGTTCGTTGAATAAAATTCGCCGAGGAAGGAAAAATTCAAGTCGCGTTTTTGAGGGAGGCGGGTGGTGGGGTTTGGAGCTCGGGCCACAATGTGCCTCATCCCGCCCGGCGGCCGGAACCAAGGCAGGCGCGCCGGAAAAACTGATTCTTATTATGTATCCGTAGCTGCTTAGGTGGCAGGGTGGGTGGATGCGTAGGTACGTACGTACTGCTTACCTTACTTCGTCCTGTTTTCGGGCTGCAGGGGGCCGCCAGGTTTTTGGTCCTGGTCCAGGCCAACCGCCAGGGGTGCCAGTTGATAGTTGATCCGCGTTGGCGCGCCCCAGTTTTTGTATTATCGCGTCGCTGTGGCGCCCCCCCCGCCCTAGCTCCTCCCTCCTCTGGCGCCTGCCGTCATCACCCCGGCAAGAAGTGGCTGGTTGCCCCGTCGACTTGTTTACACTTGCCCTCCTTGCTCCCCGTCCCTTCTCCTCAAGAACACAGCACAACCCAACCCGCCCATCCACCTCATCACACAAACCCACCCCCATACAATACAATACAACAATACAACACACAGTCCCCAAGCAAAGCCCTTCTTCAACATTCCTCTATCCAACCCGCCGCAACGTCTCTTACCCGCATCGCATGCCTCATCCGCACCATATCTCAACTGCATCCCACTGAAAAGCACCATCAGAGAGAGCAGCAACAGCACCTAGGTATCAAGACCAAGAAATCTGGTCTGCGAGAGAGGCGCCCGCCATCAGCAGCCGTACTAGCATCTCTCGTCGCGAACCAAGATCCGCTAGCACCTAGGCAAACGGGGATCAACATCGCATAAAAGCACAAACCACTCAGGTCTCCCCAACAACCCACCCCCCCTTCCCCCATACGAGTACCTACACGCACCGACCCACGGCAATTACACGCCAACTCACACTCATCTCGCAAACACACGACACGCGCACCGAAACGACCTCGTCGTCATCGCGCACCAACACAACAAACACCACTTGAGTCTGCCGCATTATGGCGTCCTCATACCAGTATCGCAACTCGTACCACAGCCCCTCCCAGAACATCAGCGAAAAGTACGACGACGGCCTGGGACGCCCCGCCACATCCCGCCGCAACACCCGCCTTAGGAGCAGCGACGGCACCGTCAGCACCACCATGAGCTCCTCCACAGGCCGCGAGAGCGCCGCCACTCACGTTACCGAAGGCCCTGCCTATTCCAAGAAGATTGTCGTTGTCGGCGACGGTGGTTGCGGCAAGACGTGTCTTCTCATCAGCTACAGCCAAGGCTACTTCCCAGAGGTGAGCTTCTTCTTCTTCTTCTTCCGCCCGCCCAGACCCTCGAAGCAGCAGCAGCAGCAGCAGCAGCAGGCGCCGCTTGAGCGTCGTTTGCGAGCCCTTCAGAAGCGAAATGAGCCAAAACAGTGCTGACTCTGATTGATAATAGAAATATGTTCCTACCGTGTTCGAGAACTACATCACGTACCCGACGCACCCGCCGTCTGGTAAGACCGTAGAGTTGGCGCTGTGGGATACGGCCGGTCAGGAGGAGTACGACCGATTGCGACCGCTCTCGTACCCCGAGACAGACCTGATTTTTGTCTGTTTTGCGATTGATTGCCCCAACTCGCTAGAAAACGTCATGGACAAGGTAACTTCACTCACTGCTCTTCCAATTACAAGCCCCGGAACAAGGAGGGTGCCATGTTCGCCGCTGATGCTAACTCTCCTCTCCCCAGTGGTATCCCGAAGTCCTCCATTTTTGCCCTTACACCCCTCTGGTCCTCGTTGGCCTCAAATCCGACCTCCGCTTCAAGAAGACGTGCATCGACATGCTCAAGACACAAGGGCTCACACCCGTCACTCAGGAGCAGGGTCTAGCCGTCGCGCGAAAGATGGGCGCTCAGTACATGGAGTGCAGCAGCAAGGAGATGACAGGCGTCGACGAGATCTTTGAACAGGCCATCCTGACTGTCGTGGCTAACGACCGGAAAAACATGGAAGCCCGAGCCGCCGTCTCCTCTTCATCATCCGGCGGCCCCCCAGGAAGCAGCGCAGGCTTCCCTGGCGTCGCTCTTAAGAAGAGGAAGAAGAGGAATTGCAAGATCCTCTAAGGTCCTCTCCGAGGATCTCGGGGGTTGTAACGGCCAGGCATTGGGCACAGGCGGAGGGCGTAATGAATGACTTTTGTTTTATCTGCATGATCTCGTCACGACCTGCTACTATTACGATCTGGAGAAAGCATGCGCCACCATTAGCGAGCGGCGTCTCCTGTTCTAGGGGCTGGATGAACTCTAGACCAGGGACGTGGAAAGTGTTTTCTTCTTCTTTCCGACTGAGAAGAACTGGTATATAACGGGGGAGGGAACAAGAGGGGGTAGGTGGGAGGGAAAAGTGAGTGGTATTCTCATTGGAGTCTCGAGGCTCATCCATACATACCCTTTTCCTTGACACAAAACACACACACACACACAACAAACACACACAGTAACACACACCCAAATGAGCGGGAAACAGTGGAAGGCGAAGGCTTTGATCAGTTTCCCTATTCCTCGGGCAACTTCCAGGTCTCCCTGGGGTAATTTTTCCTATCTTTCTATTTTCTTGCTCTTCTTCTTCTTCTTCTTCTTCTTCTTCTTTTTCTTCATCGTCTCGTGTAGCAGCATCGGGTTTTCCGTCTTGATAGGCATTCCAAAGGAGACGGGAAACATGAAATGTTATTAAAAGCATCAAAACCAAGTGTTCCAAATTCCCCACAGTGACGAGTAAAAAGTGGGCGGCGCCAACCATGATCTGAGTACGTAGACCGTACCATTCATCTGCTTTCTCAGCTTGCAGTTGTGTTGGGGGTGGTTGAATGCGCCGCGCAAGTGACAGGCGAAAAGTGTTCGTCCAGGTAGGTCGAGAAAGTAAAACCCAGGCACATCGGAGAAAGGCAGCGCAGAAAGCCACAAATGACAATGGGATTCTTCCGAAACCTGATCCTGCTTTCCCGTTCTACTGCAAAAAACCATACTGCACACACCCAGGAACCAGGGTTGCTGTTCATTACGCCATTCATAACGTTTGCCGATCCTTTGCAACTCATGGAATCGTCTGCCCAGAGTCGCATCGCCGATCTCCCGCGATCTGGTCGTCTTCCAGACGGCGCCCGTGGCACCCGCCGACCCACCACACCAATCCCATCCGTCGCTGCCCTCGACCACAGAATGCAACGGTTGGAGCAGGCGCTTACCGCGTTGACAAATGAGCACAAGGCGCTCGATAAAGACGCCGCCGACGGATGCCGCGCGGATCAGGAAGTGGCCGACGGTCTCCTCTCTGCTTCGGCCGAGCGAGACATCAAAGGCACACTTTGGAGGCTGTGCCATCCCTCCAAATACTCCAAGAAATGCGACAGGCTGCGAAGGTATGTTGGCATGGCCCAGGACATGTATGGAACAGTCGTCAGGCGGTACCAGGATGCCGTCCGGCCGCTGGCGGAGCTCGGTGAGAGGGCCAAGAGGCTCGACGATGACGCCAACCAGGTGTCCGGCTCCATCGATGAGGTACAGGCCTTTCAAGAACGCAGACAGAGGGCCCTGGACGACAAGATCGAAATGGCATTGAAGATATGGTCGAAAAGGGCAATGGCGCTCGCAAAGCATCGCGAGCGGGAGCAAGAGGCGAGGGCGAAGAAAGAGCAGTTGGAGATCTGGCAGGCTGCCAGAGAAGAATACTCCACATCTCTGTTTCCTGGCATAGCCGCCGGCAAACAAATAAGCTTGTTGATCGAGGGAAGCGCCGCAGAGATTGTACACCTGGAGCGGGAGACTCACTGGGTTGCGCACAATGCGGAAAAGCAGCGGGCCAAGGTCGAGTCGCTCCGACTCCAACGCGATGGCGCAACGCCCAAAGTCGAGAGGGTGCTCGTCGCAAAGCTAGGAGTCCGTATGAGGGTTTTCCGGTCAGAGCTTTCGAAGCTCAGCACCGAGTTACGCAGCAAGGAAGAGCCTCTGCAGGCGGCGAGTTATAGGTGCCTCAGCATCGCGGCGAGGTTAAACACCCTCCAGGAATCCAGCTCTGGAGGTTTGGTGTTTGGAGTGAAGGATCTGGTGAGGGGAATTACGATCGAGAAAAATGAGAAAGAGAAGGAGGGTGGGAAGATGAAGAAGAAGCTCTGGAAGACACGCAACTCTCTCGAGAGTTCATTTACGCTCTTCTCCGGATGTCTGCGGTTGCGGTAGAGAGCTCCGGCATGGACCGAGGGTGTGAAAGACCGCAATAGTGTAACGCGCAAAAAATGTCATGTCTTCATATCAATCAGTTGGGTATCATGATCTCTCATCGTTTCTCGTGTCTCCCTCGCCGCTACCCTCATCCTCCTTGGTCTGCTCAGGCTCCTTGGCCATGACGTTCTCGAACTGCGACCACAGTGCCTCGACGGAGGAGAATTCGTTTCCGACCTGCAGTGAATGATGGTTAGCGCTCTGCTCGTCGTTGGGCTCGTCTGGTTACGCGGGAAGATGATACCGTGATGACGGCCTCGAGCGACCGGTTCAATTTGTTGATGTTGGCGAGGACATGCTCGAAGCTCTGTTTTTTGTGTTTGTTAGCGCCTGCATGTTTTTGTTGACGCTGCGCGCAGCACGTGGGTAGGATCCCTACCATAGCAATCTCGCCAATCAGCTCTTCGCGCTGCTGCTCGAAATAGGTCTTTTCCTTTGTCCCGGCCTGGGACTGAGAATGTGAGAAGGATCGCTGATGTGACGACATGTTGGGGGTTCGGTACGGTCGACGAAAGCTGGATGAAATGGCGTCGTGGAGTCTACGCGTCTGGTGGTGATGGTGATGGTGGGGTGGTGAGCAGGGTGTCGAGGGTCTGGTGGGACAGAGGGGAAAAGGTACGACAGTGTCCGTACTGTGTTGATTAGGTAGGTGCCTATCAGACGCATCACTAGACGGTCAACGACACACCTCCACCTTCCGACTGCCTCTGCGTTCCTTGAACACGTTCACGAAGCAGAAGAGTCATACGATTTATTACATATTGGATTCAGAGGTGCTTTTATCAGCGTGCAGATTCGTGTTGGTCCATATCTGTGGGCTTTCCTCGGGCCTGATGGACAACACCTTTGACCAGTCCTCTATTTCAATCTACCTAGCGATTAATGAAAGATTGCAGGCAAGGAAGGCAGAACTAGTTGTTGAGTCAAGTGGGCGTAAAGAAGCCATCTCGAATACTCAATCAAGCGCGAGGAACCCTTAATTTTCGCTACTTTCATGCTTGTGGTCTTATGAACCTTTCTCTTTGTTAGTATTATCTTGAGTTCGTATAGTCCTATGTTTTTACAGTCCTACTTCATGTAGTCTCAGGTTTATGTAGTCTTACTTTTATTAGAGCAAACAGAGGAAGGAGTGTCGCATGTCTTTGAAGCTCCTTCCTAACAAGTATCCTTCTCCCCCAGCCGTTTGTTCCTACGTGGCACTCACCTGGAACCAAAATTTCCCACCCTCTACCTCTCATCCTTGCGCTTACATAGGCACTTACACTTCCACAACCGTCATCGTACCGAGACGACGGCAAGCACGACATGGATGACTTGTGTTGGCCAGCGAGAGTATGGCCCGTTGAGGTAGAATCTTTCGAGAGGAAACATAGAGATCGAGCTACGAACAACAGAGGCTACCTTTTACTTGAAGTACATCGCCCTCGGGATCCTACTTTTCCCGCTTACAGAATCCAGGATCATCAAGTTCAAGCCTTCTCACGACTCGAGAAAGACAACGGTAAGAAGGAAGACGTTGTCAAAATGCTGTCCAAGTTCGGGAAAGACAAGAGGGAGGAGATTTACCCGAGTTTCCACGACGGGCGAGTTCTCTCGCGCCGACGCGTCAATGCGACCAACGACCTGTTCAAGGCGACCAAGGCCAAGGACTCCCTGCCCGATCACGACATCGGAACCGAATCTGGATTCTCGGAAGATTACCGCAAGGTGATCTTGCAGGCGTTCTTTATTGGCCGTGGGTATTGCCACCCGGTATCTGAATGGCACAAGTTCGTCAGCGGTGGCAGTGACCATTTTGATGCGTAGTACGCGGACATGGCGATATCACAGCTCTCTCCCGGCTCCCAAGATCGATTCCGACGGTACATCAAACTGGTGTCCCTTGGCCTCGTCGTCCGAGGTTACAACATCAAGGAGGTCGGTTCTTTCATCCGATTGATAGTCAGGGGTGATTGATATCGAGTGGGAAATGTCGAAATGGTCGCGGGAGCTCTCACCGTGTGAGTGGTAGTTGAAGCCGGTCAACTGTGATAAATTCGACCTCCACCCCCTGGACAGCCCGAAGCTGTTCCAGATTCGTCAGGATTTCCGACACGGCAGACAGTATGCGGGTCTCCGTGCCTTCGTCGCCGGCGACATACCGCTGCGCAAAGTAAAGGATTTCGCCGCTGCGGGTGGCGGCTTCTCCCAGCAGCGAGAACGCATACCGGAACATGACGGCGCAGGAACAGAGATACACCTGGCCGAGGGCTGAACACTAGGCCAGAGAGCTCATCGAGTCGCTCCTGTAGTAGAAATCGAGAGCGCCAACGTGGTGTGCATCACAACATGTTCCGCGATGCCATGGACAACACCTTTCTGGAGTCGGCCAAGGCCATTGTGCTCGCGGATGCCGGGAGCATGCCAAAGGCAGAGGCCATCGTGGTCTGGGGCCCTACCTTCAAGCCATGCGCCATCGGGGGCAATATGGACAGGAAGACCCGCCACTTCATCGACCCATTTACATGCAGGGCGACAAATATTCCAACCACTTCGGCCCCGAAGCTCGCATTTCCGTTCTTAGACATATGATGGGGAGTGGAAACGCCATCTTAATGTTGTACTGAACGTAGCAGAGAAAGTCGTGGTTTAGCGGTCTCAAGATAAGGGGGTTTGGATTTTCAGGCAAACAAAAGCACTCGGTTGGATGGCGCAGACTAGCTGTGAGCTGGCTGGTAGATAGATGAAGTTGCTTGGTATCATTCAACGTGATATCGAAAAGTTACATCGAGGTCATGTACACATTTTGCGCCAAAAGTCCCACCACTTTTCATTATTTGTTCTGTTTCCCGCGCCGGTTTTTCTCCCTTTAGAACATGGGGCCGCCCATACGGATGCCGACCGACTTGTTCTGCGTGTAGTTTGCGAGGGCGGCCTCGCCAAGCTCTCTTCCGATTCCGGACTCCTTGAAGCCTCCGAAGGGGACCTGGTACGAGATCAGGTTGTAGCCTGCGAGGCACGGGTGCGGTTAGTATTGTGCAACGGAGGAGGCTCGAGAGCGACTTACAGTTGACCCAGACGGTGCCAGCCTTGAGGGCGTTGCTCACGCGGATGGCCGTGTTGAGGTTGGTAGTGTGGACGGCGGCGGCAAGGCCGTAGGTGGTGTTGTTGCCGAGCTTGATGGCCTCGTCCTCATCCTTGAACTTGGCAATGGCGCAGACGGGGCCGAAGATCTCCTCCTGCATGATCTTCATGTCGGGGCGGACGTTGCTGAAGATGGTGGGCTGGATGAAGTAGCCCTTGTCGCCGTGGCGGGCGCCGCCGGTCTCAATGGTGGCGCCCTCGTCCTTGCCGGCCTTGATGTAGCCCATGATGCGGTCGAACTGCAGCTGGCTGACCTGGGGGCCCTGGAAGGTTTCGGGGTGGAAGGGGTCGCCGACCTTGTTCTGCTCGGCGCGCTTCTTGAAGGCGGCGAGGAACTTGTCGTAGATGCCCTCCTGGACGAAGATGCGGGTGCCGGCGCAGCAGCACTGGCCGTGGTTGTAGTAGATGCCGAAGTTGACCCAAGAGATGGCCTGCTCGATGTCGGCGTCGTCAAAGACGATGTTGGGGGACTTGCCGCCGAGCTCGAGGGTGACCTTCTTCAGGTTGGAGCTGGCGGCGGCCTTCATGATCTGGCGGCCGACGATGGTGGAGCCAGTGAAGGCGATCTTGTCAACGTCCATGTGGGCGGAGAGGGCGGCACCAGCGACCTTGCCGAAGCCATTGATGAGGTTGAAGACGCCGGGGGGGAAGCCGGCCTCCTTGACGAGGTTGGCGAAGACAAGGGCGGACAGGGGGGTCTGCTCGGCCGTCTTCATAACGATTGTGTTGCCGGTGGCCAGGGCAGGGCCGATCTTCCAGGCGAGCATGAGGAGAGGGAAGTTCCAGGGGATGATCTGGGCGCAGACGCCGATCTGGTAGGGTTTAGCGGTCAGTCATGGCCAGAGGCGCGGAGAGGGAAGGGGGAACAAGGTCGACTCACGGGCTCGGGGCGGGTGTAGTGGAACATGTCGGGGGCGACGTCGATGGTCTTGCCCTCGATCTTGTCGGCCCAGCCGGCGTAGTAGCGGATGCAGCCGACGACGTTGTAGACGTCGATCTTGGCCATGGAGATGGACTTTCCGTTGTCGAGGGACTCGACGGCGGCGAGGAGGTCGGTGTTCTTCTCGGCGAGGTCGGCGAGCTTGTTCATCAGGACGCCGCGCTGGCTGGGGGGGACCTGCTTCCACTCGCCCTCGAAGGCCTTGCGGGCGGCGGCGACGGCGATGTCGACGTCCTTCTCGGTGGCCTCATGGACAGAGGTGATGACCTCCTCGGTAGAGGGGTTGATGACCTCGAAAGTCTGCTTGTCAACACCCTCGACCCACTCATTGTTGATGAAGCTGAAGGTGAAAAAGAAGCCATGTCAGTGGTGAGGTCATTGAGGGGGGGGGGGGGGGGGCAAAAGGGTTACGCACAGTCCGGTGGGTTGGGTGTAGGTGCCCGTCACCGGGGTCTTGAGCTCAACGGACAAACCCATTGTGTATGTGTGTATGTGACTGGCAGGTAACAGACGAAACAGGGTAATGGTATCAAGTTATCACTAAGAAATGGAAAAAGGTCAAGGAAGGTTTGTTGTTGAGTTGAAGAGAGGGAGAGAAGCAGTACGGGCAGGAGGACAGAGAGCTCGGGGGGAAGCAGACTGTATATAAAGCTATAAAGCGGGGTCTGAAGCAGGCACAGAGCTGGGGGGTGGGAACAAGTCGGAAAGTGAGACTCGCGAGGACCAAAGACAGGAATGAATGTCAGAGGAGAAGGGTGGATTTGGCGCAAGCATTTCGGCGGGGGAGAGGAAGTGTGTGTACCGGTACACTATGTACACCGTACATCGTAATTAGGCGTGTATGTACACTACGGGCGGAGGGAGGAGACCAGATGAGGGGGGGAAGGTTTGCATCACAGCACATCACAGCTACCTGTACACAATAGCCTATACCCCGCCGTGGACCGGACCGGAGCAACGTCAAACGCGGCCACTCGGGGGGACATGGGGGCAATTGTCGAGCTCCCCCACATGGTAACAGCAGCTAGTGTCGAGGCCCTGCCGTGCGAGGAACTGATTACCATGCACAGACACACTTAGTGGGCCGCACAGATGGGGGGGGGGGGGAGGGGTGGCAAGAGGGGCAATACTGCTACAATGTGCATACTGTATGTGCCAACCCATGCATATCTAATACCTACCTAGGTAGATAGGCAGTACAGGTGAAGGTAAAGTACTTATCTTTGGTACGCCAACGGGGAATATTGACGCCGCCCTAGTAAGTGTATGTATGTACCAAAGAATAAGGTATGTAATGGAATCCACGATTGCTCTAACTGCAAGCTAGCTTAGCATGCGTACATAGTGAATCCGTCGGTTTTCTCGGTCACTCCTCAAACCCAAAAGCAGCTCCCTCTCCCCTCCCCATCTTCTTCACTGGGTCATGCCTGTTAGACTCGGCTCAAGCTCACCTGAACATGTCACCCTCCCTCCCTCCCTCCGCTGTGCTACCTAGGTAAAAACAGGATCGAGTTTCCGGTTGCCCATTCCCCGGGCCCGCCCCAGATCAGGTACGGACGGACACCGCGAGAGGGAGATGGGATCGTATCGTGGGGAGATTGAATGAGCGCTGGGTTATCACCATGTCACGTGTATATACATCGGATAGAGGAAAATGGCTCCGTTAGTCATCAATCTTTTTGAAAAAGTCATTTCTCTGGACTGGATTGGAGCCCCTCCCCTCCTTCCCCTCTCTGCGCGGTTCTCGACCCCGCACTTTCTCCATCGGGAGCTGCGTCTTCTTCGAAGGCACCCGCCAATCAGATGGCCGTCACAATGTCTTCCTCGGCCACCTCCCGGGACGCAACCAAGATGACAGATGACGGCCTCGATGTACATATATGAGATGTACGGATACGCACACTACACTACATACATAGGCACCCAAGGTAGGTAGGGACATCGTGTCTCCTCTGCCGCGATGCACTACCCCGAAGCCACTACCAGAACCGCGCTACCCCAGAATCAATCTTCGGCATGAAGTCAGCCACCTGCCTACATACACTAGAACGGCTCGAGCCAACGTTTTCACAAACCAACTAGATCAAGTGGTGTTGCGCCGAAGCGAACCGCATGTTTGACGACTGCATTCAGGATAGATAGATAGATACCCTTTTGCTGCACTGCATACTAGTCCATCTACATATTCGGCAATCTATGTGCTCCGTACTGTAGGTACGATACAACTTCAAGGCTGAGCTGAGGTGAGATCCAATACCCGCAACCGCCCCACAGAAATGTACCATCTGCAAGTTTTATTCTGCATTTGGGGGGGGCTTATCTCCGATCCTTCCAGGATACCTAGCTTTCAGGATACGTACGGCCTGGAGCAGGAAAGCACAAAACACTATAGTCAAGTCATTGGCCTGGGGAGTCTACCATGCTTCATGCCTCGAGCTCGAGGTCAAGCCCTCGGAATCCTCCTTATTTTCTCTCCTCTTGTGCCTGTCTTTGTTGCTGCTTTGCTGGGCGTGAATCTCGGCACAAAGCCCCGCGAGCGCTCTTTCCCCCGCACCAAACGTGGGGAGGGGGGGCGTCATTTTAGGTTTCGGGGGATGTCGATATATCATCATGCAAACGCCGCCGCTCTGCTTTTGCAAACCCTCCAGTCGTTCCTCTCCCTCCCCCTCCCTCCCTCCATCCGTCCATCCTGTCCGTCTATCTGTGCTGTGAACCGAATCCGCCGATCCGAATTACCCCACCCCCTGTCGCCTCTTCCTTGTCCCCGACATCATTCGACAGCAACGAATCCTCTTGGCCGAAGCTACACTATCCGTACGTACCTACCGGTATGCATACATCGTCCCACTATTTGGGGGTTGTGTGGGGCAAAAGCTTCGGTCTGATGGCAGTTTCACGGCGATACGGAGCTCTTGGCTCTGCTTTGATTGCTCGACGCCTTCCAGCTCAGCCGGAGCAAACGCCGGCTCAGCTACGTGGACGCTGCCAGAACCGCCTGTCTTGAAACTCTCATCGTCTGTACACTACAGATGCCGCGCCAGTCATTCGGGTCTCTGACCATCTCGACCGCTTTCACCAGGTTCCTCCACACGCCACCGTTGGTCGACTGGGTCTAAATCTGGCAGTTCCAATCCCAAGCATCCATAGGTATCCCGGACATGCTATGGGGGGGCAGAACCCGACGGGATCTGCCTTCGACGGTCCTCGGAGAGTATTGAGGTACTGGTTCAAGGCGGCCCCCCCGTAGGATGTCAAAGGTACACCATGTTGACCATACACAGTTATTGACCATTCGTTGACGATGCGGATCCGTACTCGCCTCGTGATATGTTGGGCTTGTCGGCCTTGGAGCCGCTCAACTGGTTTGGCCCGATGGTCCCATGCTCATGACCACCAAGGGTCGAGATCCGGGGTTTGTGCGAGTCGGTCACTTGTTTAGTGTACTACTGCATGTATGTAGCTGTGTGTCCTTGATGCCTGCCTGCATGCCGTTGCCCCGGAGTTGGACGCCATTGCCCGCGAGTGAGTCCGCCGGATCCTTGCATTTGCGGCTTCCTTGTGGCGAACCGCTTTCTTGGACCCGCGTCGCTGCAAATGCCCGGTGGGCCTCCCAAAGTTTGCGCGGAGGCCAATGTCGATACTCCGGATTGGTTTTGGAGCACTACAAATATGCGTCCGACCACGGTTTCTTCATGGCACTCCGGCGGCTTCTTCCATTCGTCACTTGTAAACTTTCCGAGGGCCGACTGTTGAGTCCGTTCAAAGGTACCGCTGTGCTCCCAACTGGCCAGGCAGTGTTCTGCTCCTCCCAGACGTCTGTGTATGATGACCTTCCGTGATACACCACATAGGTGCTCGCTGCAATATATGGCTCTGGAGCCTAGCCAAGAGCTGCTGAGAGTAGATGCGGTTGTGATTCAGGCACTTTGTAGCGACAAAAACATGAGTAATAAATAGACGAATGCTCCTTTTAGCCCTCGGCACATTGGATGAAGGCAATTTGACCACCTCGTACGCCCCTGACCGATGAATAAGCTTGTCGAACCTGGGCATAGCTGTCGCACCAATTCCTCGGGCATCCCTTGCTTTGACAGAGAACCATATGCATAGTATAACGTGATGTACGGCTCGTACCTCATATGATGCCCACCCGACTTGGGACGCTTTCGGCGTAGTTAGTATATCTGAAAGCCACCAAGCATGAACAAAGCTTGAGCATATGTTGGCTGATTTCAGGGGCCTCGTCATTGCCAGTGAAGATGGCTACTCAATCAGTTCTTGGCTTGTTGCTATGAGACAGCATGAGCCTTTGATACCACTTGTAGAAAACATCATCAGGGGGGGGGGGGGGGGGGGTGTCAGGCACGCCATAGCTTTGCTCTGCCTAGGAACTACTGGAAAAGGGAGATTCTGAGAGAAGTAACGTATGGATTTATAATCGCTGGTCACACCCTAAGAAACGAGTGTCAATCCTGCATTGAGGGAACGTCCGACCCTTTCGTCAATGTTGAACTGGGGAACACGAGAGAGATAATGGGCGGTTCCTATCTTCAAGGTGCCTGTCTATTGACGGTATATAAGCATAGTAGAACCTCGTCAACTGCAAGTGAAAAACACTTTCCGATCGTCGAGAAGACACTCCGTCGAAGAGGTGTGTTCTACCACTAACAAACCATCATCTTCTTTGGACAAGGCGATTGGAAATGTTTCACCAGTATTCGACCAGATTCCCCATAAGTACCTACGCAGAGGAGGGACAGAACAGTAACATGCATCATGTTCAGTGAATCCACTCCGGCTTGAACTGGGCGTGATTCGGTGCAGCATATGCTTGCCATCACTGGCTTGCACACATCTGCTACAAGGCAGAGTGCCGTCGGTGTTGTCCTTCAGTTTCCACCTCGGCACCAACATTCAAGCCACCGGGGCCGCTTCATCGGTGTGGCCTCCGGCGGTCGTAACTGGCAGAACCGGCCAGTGACATGTCATGTCCTGTTGATCCCCGGCCGCCACTCACCCAAGACGGCGGATCTACCGAGTCCCCAGAGTTGTTGACGTGGTGAATCCGGGGAATGACGTCACACAGGGCAGCAGTGACATGCAAACGCTTTTGCAACGGAGCCGTTGACGGGTCACAATAAGCAAATCGGCATCAGATACGGAGTACAGACCCATAAGACACATCGGCAAGAAAGTACACCGTACGGATATGTCAGATTGAGTGATAAGGCCAACCTAGGAATACTAATACTGCCGGCTGTCCTCAGGCAGAAAACGCCCGGTCGCAAAAAGTAAAAAAAACTAAAAAAAAACTACTACTACTACGTAAAAAACTTCCAGGATGGAAGGAACCTGCTTAAGGAAAAATTGAGGGGTTGGGATGGTTGGCATGGCAAAAAGACACATGGGGAAAAAAGTATTAAAAAAAATTATTGCGATTGAAGTGGGAGTAGCGGGGACTGGAGCACTGACCATGTCGCATTGTAGACCAACAGGCCAATCACAGGCCGTTCTTTACAGAGAAGCAGCGGTGAATTTTCTTGCCATGTCGCTCCTTCCTGTGTATCGGTAGTGACATCTTCTTTGGGGCAGATTATAAGGGCATCGGCGCTCGGATTTTCTTTCCAAAAAGTTTTTCCGCCTCAGTCAAAGAAACCGCAAAGATCACGGTAACCCCCCCCCCCCCCCCCCCGCCATTGAGCTGCACGCCGACCAGTCTGACCCCGAAATCGCTGTCGACGTGCTTCTCAATGCTCATGGAGGGCGTTGAAGCTATTGCAGAGTCGGCCCAGGCCGCAAAGGCCGAGGCGCAATCCCCGACAGGTACGGACGGCCTTGGCTTTCCGCCATCCCACTTCGCGCAAAGAAGAAAAGCATCGTCACAACGCCCGGCCTCGACCTCGACCTCGGGCGTCGATATGCCACCCGGACTCGTTCAATAGGCGTCGCAGAAGATGCTGACTTGCCGTAGTAGGACCAGAGATGAAGCAGGAGTCGCCCACCGTTGCGACCGACCTGGGCGAAACCCCTCCATTCCCACTGAAGCGACCCCGCGATGCGAGCGCAGAAGTCCCCGATGCCGAGTCCAAGAGGTTGAAGCTCGACGAAGAGGCCCCCTCTCTCGACCTCAACTTTGACATGGACGCCATGATTCAGGGTGTCATGATGGATATCAACAACGAGATGGGCAAGGTCGACGGCCTGGAAGCCGTCCCCGACGTGGATATGACGGCCGACGCCTTGGCCTCCGTGTCGCAAGACTCTAACAATTCCGACGAGCTACACCCCGTCATCCTCTCCGAACCGCTGGCCTTGATGAGGCGCACAACCACCTCATGTTTGTCAAACTTTGTACGTGGCGGTCTCGTCAGTGCCCGAGGCGCCGCTAATCGTTTCCCCCTGTCCAGGCCCTGCAGCTCCTTGTCATCATGTCGCAACACGTCTACGATGATGTCTACCGCCAGTTGCAAGACAAGGATACCGAACTCTCAAAGTCCTACAGCACGCTCGAGGCTATTTTCCGCCAAACGCGATCGATTTACTCGACGACCGATCTTATCTTGGACCCCGCCGTACTGGACCTGACTGCGCCAGACAATTTGACCGATATCCAAGTCGCCAACCTGGCAAGCTTTTGTTGCGAGCTTTTTGCATTCGACGGACATCACGATTTGGCCTCACAACAGCTTCTGGCGCTGAAAGAAAAGTTTTTCCCCGTCTTTCTGTCTGGCGACGAGAGCATCTCGCACGAGATCTCCGAGCTGTTTGTGGCAGTCAAGACACAGCTAGTCATCGAGTCTGTAACAACAGCGGATCAGTCGGCACCGGTTGATCGGTTAATTGCCGAAGCCTTCTCCTCTGATTTGGAAGATAAGCTGCGCGCCAGACACGATGGGACCGAGCTTACCTCCGAGGAGAAAGCCATGGTGACGGCTGTGGAGGAGCGTAAAGCGAGCTTAATTGCTTACGCGTCAGGCCTCCCTGATACCGGTTGGTTACCAAATGCTAGTGTCACAATCGAGGAACAAAGCTGACGTACTACCGACAGTGCTGTTGAAGATCGGCTACCCCGAGGAGGATCTTTTTCGTCTGCTGAACACGTACCTTCGGCACAAGCTACATTCCTTGCCAGGACTCGCCTCAAGACATGGCATCGAGCTGCCGCAAATTCTGACGGACAGCGACTTGGACGCTTCAATGCCCCCTGATCTGGACGACCTGGGCATATCGTCTCTGCTAGAGGCTACGGATGGCCTGGTTGCGCAGTACCTGCCCAGCGATCCCATCGACGGCTTGCCCTCGGAACAACCGCCAGTCCCGACGACCGAAACCAGTGTCCCCCCCGCAGAGCCAACCACATCCGCTCCCGAATCTACTCCCTCCGCCGCGCCAGCCCCGAACGGTACCGCGACCGAAAGTCATGACTCGACAAGCGATATTCTAGCCCTCGTCGCGCAGAGCACCCAGGAATACGTCCGTACTACCCTCAACAATCTCTCTCCGGCACCGTATCAACCGACCGTGCCGACGCCGACGGGCGTCGCTCCAGCCACGCAGACGACATACCTGTCACACCTACAGCAGACTCAGCAGCAATCCCCGTATTACGGATACCCGCCGCCGGTAGAGCAACCGCCGCAGCCTGCATCTCACGACAGCAACGAAAAGCTCCCGCCTAGCCAGAGCCTGCCCAGCGCCGTGCTGTACGACAGAGCCCGCCAAGCGGCGTTAAGTAAGACCAACAACCAGCAGAGACGGGAGGGTACCACCTCAACAAGACGTCCTTGGACACAGGAGGAGGAGAAGGCGCTCATGACTGGGCTGGACATGGTTCAGGGACCGCACTGGAGTCAGATTCTGTCGCTTTTTGGCGCGGAGGGCACGCTTTCCAACATACTCAAGGACCGCACCCAGGTGCAGCTGAAGGACAAGGCGCGGAACCTCAAGCTCTTCTTCCTGAAGACGAACTCGGAGATGCCCTATTATCTGCAAGCCGTCACTGGCGAGCTGAAGACGCGTGCGCCTACGCAAGCAGCTCGCAAGGAAGCCGAAGAGCGAGCTCGGATGAACTCGGAGGAGGAGCAAGCTCGCGTGCAGGGAATCATGACGCTGGCTGGCGGTCTCCAGCACCCGCAGCAGAACCGCCCGAGTGTGGCGCCGCCGACCGCACCCAGCACGCCTTTACAGTCCGCCGCCCAGATGTCGTCGCACCACATGTCCTCCCACGCCACGACGCCGACGCATGCTGCTGCGCCTGCACCACCTGCTACACCGGCTGCTGCCACGCCCACTCATGCCCGAGTCCCGCATGCCTCTTCACCATACGCTGCAACAGCTGCTCAGCTTTCCCATGCCCCCCACCACGCCCTCTCCCAAGCGCAAGCGCAATCGCAGCCGCAAGCGCAGCAGCCACAAACGCCGTCGCACTCTCACACCCAACAACATCAGTCTCACCCGGGAACGCCACAGCCGCAACATCAGCAGCAGCCACAGCAGCAGCAACCGCAACAGCCTCAGCAAGAGCATGTTCAGCCGCAGGTCTCCCAAGCCACAGAGCCTGCGCCACAATACTCGACGGACTCGTCAGCGCCAGTCTACAGTCAAGAGAACGAAGATCTCAAGGAGGCTGCGCTCATGCAGAGTCTGCGCGAGCTGGAAGCGTACAGCGGCGGCAGTGCCAGCTTGTCATAGAATGACAGTCAACTTTTCGCGTCGTATATTCATCAACCCGCCATCATCAACAACTACCGACACCTGTTTTGTAGACCCGCTGCCGCCAACCACGAACCGGCACAGCCAGAGCTTTCCCAGGACTCTGGTGATTGGGGGACCGTTCCCATTCCAGATGGTCTTTAGGTGCTGGAGACGTGGCGGCATTGAAATCCAGAAATGTCAACATCGGAACACAGAACAACCCAATTGAGGGGATTTGCGCAGGACCATGACATCCGGTATACTGCGTCATCGTGGGGTTGACAGCGTTCGAAGCCGCCGGATCAGGTGCCTAGGAGAGAGCACCGTCTTGGCTGCGATTATTCTCTCTCCTCCCCCCCTCTCTCTATGTGGGGAACAGTATTCTCTCTACGAAGAGTAGCGTTAAATACGGCATGACATGCTTCGTCCAATGGGCCCTGGCACGGGACGAAGGAGAGTAAAGTATAATATACCTTGGGAACAATGAATGAAGAAGAGGGTCGAGACACTGGGCGACGGGACTGGAGGGGCGGGCGGCACCAAAAAGCGATTTTTTGTTTGCTCATGATACCACGAATGACCGAGGACAAGGCGATTACGGCAGTGCATCCGCCTTTTTTTTGTTTTTGGTAAGGAGGACGGATAGAGAGAGAAAAAAAGACTTACGGCATAGCGATATGAAACGGACATTCAGTGCAGCATTACTTCAAGGACGGACCGCGTAGAGTTGTTCATTGGCCACCCCAAGTGACCAAATACTGAGCTGAGACAGGTATTTTTCTTTCATTCTTTTGTCTCTCTTTTCAGCAGACTATCTCTCCCGTCCAACCTCGAGGTAAGAAACACTCAAGGCCCGAAATGCCAAAGCAACATGGCCGAACCCATAAAAACACCATCCTGTCGCACTGCGAGACTGCTGGACATCCTCACAGCCTGCACTCAGGGCTTCTCTATTTCAGTGCTTGCCGCTCTTCGTCTTCGCGTACAGGCGGATATCCGCAGGGACAACTCCCATTCCGCAAAACTTGGTAGGTTTCTGATCCGGTTGGGATGGGTTCTCGTCTATAATTCGGATCCAGAGAAACCCGTTCTGGTGGCCGCCGGATATGTCTATGAGGGGGTCCTTGTTCTTGCGCACGACGCCTAGGCGGACCTGCTTGTCCCTGTACTCAGAAAACCAGAGGCGTGTAGCGAGGGCGAGCTGGTCGACGGTGTGGTTGCCCGGCCGAGACGGGGCGGCGAGGCCACGGAGCACCGGGCCCTCGAGGAGGTCCAGGAGGGTGTGGGTGGCCGGGCGGGGGCTGCCCGGGAACTGGCTCGCGATGCTCTGCTGCAGCGCGCCGACGCCGGCTTTACCCTCGATCGCCGGTGTTTCGTCAACGACGACGACGCTGCTGTCCACGCCGGCTTCCGGGACGGTAGCAGCCATATGCGTGGCCGAGGCGGGCGGGTCAGGGAAGCCCTCCCACTCGCTCTCGGAGTCGTGGTTCGAGGCGGTGTCGACATCTGCCGGGCGGTCGAGCTGCTCTTGCTTGACGACGGGCTGTTCTTGCTTGACGATCTCGGGCCTGCCGTCAGGCGGCGCCGTGGTGGGATTCTCCGCGGCCCACTTGGCCCTGTTCTTGAGTTTGCGCTTAAGACGCTTCTTCTCAGTTTGCGAGACGTCAGTGATGGGGAAAGATGCGGGTGAGAAGTGGATTTCCGTCTTACCTTTGAAAGTTTTTGTCCCTTCTGAAGCGAGGATTCCTGCTCGGAGAGCGATCCTTGGGGCTCCTCACCACGAGACATGATGTTGAGATTAGACTAGTGGCCGAATAGGTAGGGTAGGACGAGACGAGAGAGGGTTGACGGGACGAAATATTGGCGATGTAGAGACGACGCTATCTGATCTCTGTAAAGAGGTTTTGGGTGAATGATGAGTCAAGTGATCGGGTGATGGGAGGGTTGAGGGTTGGGATTGAAGAAAGGATGAAGGGGAAGATAGGCTTGTGCTTGTAGGACAGCAAAAGGGAAGGAACGTATCGAAGGTTCTAGCTACGAAAGAAACAATTATCATATCCTGCCACGCGGAAAAAACAGCCGGAAGGAGAATCCCCAGGTTGGGAAGCTGCAAAGGGGTCATGTGAAAGCCTGCTATCGATTGGTCACGTTGCTCTTCCTAGCAAGCTGAGATTTTCAAGGCGCAAAGGATATACACCGAGCTTGAGGCTGGTTGCTTTCCCATCAAACTCCTCCATTTGCCTAGGTATGCTATCTCCATTATCTGGCTCAGCAATCCCGCATCTCGGTCATGGAACTTGCAACCACTGACATCAAAGCAATCTTGCGCATACGACAATAACATGGTATGTTGCAAGCTTGCTGTATTCCATCGGTTTGTTGTACTTTTGGACGTTTCCAGTCTGGTCTTTCTGTTTCTCACAATCAAAATCAACAGCAAGGCATTACGATATCACAAAGCAGCAACTAGGTAGTCTCTTGTACTCCTACGATTTCAGCATCACAAGGTGTCTTGCATGCCCAACAACCGTAGCTCCGGTCACAAAGCCCACACAAACGATGACTGTTAACCCTGCGCTGCCTCGACAAGACAACAAGCAAAAGACTGTTTACTCCGGCTTCTCCAAGCAAAGATCCAAGTGTCCTCATCTAAATTCTCTCATGACATTCGTTTATACTGGTACAATGAGCGCCGGGGCCGTCTAACCAGGTTTAGGCAGACTCTCCCATGCTCTGGATCATATCGACCGTGCCGTTGGCGATACCGACAAATCCCTTCGGCTCCTTCTTGTCCCCTTCGACCCTGTCCTCGGGTCTTCCGTAGCCACCACCGCCGGGAGACATGACGATGATGCGGTCCCCGGCCTCCATCCTGGCCGTGTTCTTGCCGCCAAGGTTTACGACGCGCCCGCTCTTCTTGACCCACACATTGCGGCCCCTCTGCCCGTCCTCGCCCCCAGCCATGCCGTAAGGCGCAAACGCCCGGCGCTCGCTGAGAATGCTGACCTTGATAGGGATGCCGAACTCGATGTCCCTGATGATGCCTTCGCCGCCCGTGTGCGCCCCCCTCCCGCCGCTGCCCTCCCTCAAGCAAAACCGCCTCAGGACGACGGGGTACCGCCTCTCGAGCGACTCCGGATCCGTGATGCGCGTGTTGGTCATGTTGGTGTGCACGCCACTGGCGCCGTCCCACGTCGGCCCGCCGCCCGCGCCGCCGCAGATGGTCTCATAGTACCCGAACCCCCTGTCCGGGTCGTCGGTGCCGAACGTCAGGTTGTTCATGCACCCCTGGCTCGCGGCGGCGGCGCCGAACGCCCGGAATATGACGTCCACCACGCGCTGCGACGTCAGCACGTTACCCGCACAGACGGCGGCATGCTCGGTCGGCCGGAGCAGCGACGCCTCAGGAACCCGCACCTCTACGGGCCGGATGGCGCCCTGGTTGAGCGGGATCTCGGCGTCGACCATGCAGCGCAGTGCGAATATGATGGACGAGTTGCAGATGGCGACCGGCGCGTTCCAGTTACCATAAGCCTCCGGTCCCGTGCCGCTGAAGTCGAAGACGGCTCCGCCTGTGGCCGGGTCAATCGTCACCTCGAGCTGGATGGGCGTGCCGTCGTCCATGTAGTCGACCGCCGAGAGGGGCTTGCCGGCCGTGCGCTTGTGGATCTTCTTGAGCATGTCGCGAACGGCGCGCTCGGCCGCGCCTTGAATCCCCTCCACTGGCGATAGGAATCAGCACACGAATGGGAAAAGGGCAACTGGGAGTAGAAGGCAGTCAGACGTACTGTAGAATTGAACCACGTCGAGACCGTAATCATCAATCAGGGAGTGGATGAGCTGACTCCCACGGTGGTTGGCTGCGGCTTGGGCCTTGATGTCTGAGATGTTGTCGCGCAGGCATCTCGTACCGGAGCAGCCTGGGTATTGCGCGGGTGCCATCAGCAAATCGGCGAGCTCCTTCTCCTTGAAGACGCCACCCTCGACCACCTTGAAGGCCTTGATGACGGCGCCTTCTTCCCAGAGCTCCTTGGAGTTGGGGGGCATCGAGCCGGGGAGAATGCCGCCGACCTGAAGATGGGTGTTAGTGACTGGCATCTGTTTAGCAGAATGGGTGCATACTCACGTCAGCGTGGTGGCCTCTCGACGCGGTCCAGAAAATGATTTTCTTCCCCTCTGCATCGAAGACTGGAGTGATGACAGTGAGATCAGGAAGATGGGTGCCACCACAGACTGCCGATTTGTTAGAAAGTTTACCGGAGAAAGGGGTTCACACGATCTTACCAGGCGCGTTGGACAGAATCACATCGCCAGGCGTGAGATTCTCTCCCCAGTGGTCGATCTGCCACTTGACGGCATACGCCATGCTTCCAATCTGTCCCTCCCCGTCAGCTTTATTGGCCCTTATCTCGGAAAGTTTCAAAAAAAGGTTGCAAAGACTTACCATCGCGGGCACATGCGGCGCATTTGCCACAAGCCCGCCGTCGGGCGAGAAGACGGTGCACGAGAAGTCAAGCCTCTCTTTGATGTTGGTGCTGACGCTCGTCTTTTGCAGCGCCCGCCCGGCCTGCTCCGCGACGCCCATGAAGCGGTGCCCGAAGATGGACAGCTGGATCGGGTCGACGGCCGTCGCGGAAATGGTATCCCTGGTGCCGACGACGACATCGATGACGACCATCTCTGAGAGCACCGTCGCTGCCGCGCCGGGAATGACCACGATGGTCTGTTTGTCGTCCATGACGAGCGCCGGGCCGGCGATCTTAGTGTGTGCAGCCAGGTCGGCGAGCCCGTATACCGGCGTTTCGGACCAGCCCAGGCCCTTGAAGTAAACCGGCTTCGTGATCTTGGCTGGCGGCGGCGTCGCGGCCTTGGTAGATGCGAGCTCCTCGGGCCAGGGCGTGGGAAGCCGTACTGTTGTCTTGCCAACGGCCCGCACGCGGTAGTCATCGACGATGACCTCACGTCCGACGGGCAGGAAGCCGAACTGCTTCTGGTGCTCCTCCTTGAACGCTGCGAGGTACCCGCCGGGACTGGCCGTCTCCTGGATCATGAGCTGGGTGTCGCTACCCTGGAATCGCATATTGAGGTATCTCTCCGAGACAATGCGCTCCCGGGGGATGCGCTGCAGTAGCAGGGCGTCGCTCGCCTTGACCACAAGCTTGTCGAGCTCGGCGGCAAATACGGCGTGATTGACTTCTTCGTGGGTCAGCGCGCAGGGGCTGCGCTCCTCGTGGACGACGTCGGCAAGGGCCATGCCGTAGGCGGAGAGAACGGAGGAGTACTTGTGGACGAGGACGCGGGAGATGCCCAGCGTCTTAGCGATATCGCAGGCGTGCTGGCCGCCAGCACCGCCGAATGAGGCGAGATTGTGAAGACCTGCATCGTATCCCTTTGCCTCGGTGAGGGTCCGGATGGGGCGGCACATGGCTTCGTTGGCGACGTCGAGGAAGCTTGGGGAGGGGCGTCGTGTGTTAGTCCGCAGGGATTGTCAGGTTTGTGTGATTGTACTTACCCCGCGGCCACTTCCTCCACGCTGAGGTTCGTGTTTTCGTCCTTGTTGATGCTCGCCGTGAGCTCCTCAAAAAGGCGTCTGCTGGCGTCGACGTCCAGGGACAGGTCCTCGTTGGGGCCAAAGATCTTGGGGAAGAACTCGGGGCGCACACGGCCGAGGACGGCGTTTGCATCCGTCACTGTCAGGGGCCCGCCCTTTCTGTAGCAAGCTGGGCCCGGGTGGGCTGATGCACTCTCGGGGCCAACCTTGAACATGCCGCTCTGCCAGCTGAGAACACTACCGCCTCCGGCTGCGACGGTGTTGATGTCTAACTGAGGCGTCTGGACCATGACGCCGGCCGTCGTTGTCTCGAATACCTGCTCGAGCTCGCCAGCATATCTACAGGATTCATGTCAGTCTTCGACGCCGATATATATTCATTGAGTCATCCCGTACCTTGAGACGTCGGTGCTCGTGCCGCCCATATCGAAGCCGATGACGGGCGTCCTGTCCGTCTCGTCAAAGCACGTCCTCGCATAGCCCACGACGCCGCCAGCCGGGCCGGAGAGAATGGCTCTCAGGCCGGACAGGCCAGAGAACTCCACCAGACCGCCGTCGCTCTGCATGAACTCGCACCGGCAGCCGCTGGTGGCCAGGTCCTCGAAGCCGGACTTGAATCCGGCGATATAGCGCTTGATCTCTGGGGTGAGGTACGCGTCCGCCGTGGAAGAGTTGCCTCGTGGCACAATCTTGACGACCGGTGAGAGCTCCGCGCTGGGGGAGATGTGAGTGAAGCCAATGTCAGCGGCGAGGTCAGCGATGGCGGCCTCGTGCTCGCGGAAGGTGTAGCTGTGCATGAGACAGACGGCGATGGAGCGGTAGCCTTCATCGTACGCCTCCTGGAGGGCCTTTCTAGAGGCTTCGAGGTCTGTCCATAATCGCGTCAGTTTCGTGAGAATGACTAGAGCAGACAGGGAAGGGAGATGGGTTTACCCAAAGGCTCCAGTACCCGGACTACCTCGCCAGTGACGCCCGTCACCAGAGTGGGATCTGAAGAGACGTCGATGACGTCGGGCTTGTTGTTTTCTGACCAGGCCTCGAGCGTCACCCGCTCCGGAATCTCAACGACTTTGGAGTAGAGCACATCGGGCTTGCGGATGGCGAGATCGAAGAGCTTCGGTCTGGATTGGTTGCCGATGTGAAGCAGGTCCTTGAACGCACGCGTTAGCCCCTCCCGCTTGTCGGTGAAGCGGCGCCCAGGAATAAGAGTCTCACCTTGAGGCCCTTGGTGACGGCGAATACCGTGCGCTCTCCTTTCCTCTCCAAGAGGGCGTTTGTGGCGACTGTCGTTCCCATCTTGATGGACTCTGCGACACTCGGTTCAGCAATGGGAGGCAGCCAGTCGCAGACTTTTTTTTACGAACGCACCAACGCTTCTCAGGGAGATCCTTTTACCCTTTGGGTATTCCCTCCCCGTCGCCTTCTCCAGGACCCTCCTGATCGCTTCGACGGGGGCATCGGGATAGTTGCTGGGGTCTACGGAGAGTAGCTTCATGAGGATATCATCTTGGCCGGGCACCGACGCCACGCACTAAAACGTCAGCTGGAGAAGCCCAACCACCGAGAATGCAGACACTCACATCCGTGAATGTCCCACCGCGGTCGATGGATATTCTGATGCCCTCAACAGGACCTGGCAACGAAGCCATGATGGCGACGGCTTTGCGGCGTGATGTATTGGTAAGTCGGGCAGGTGTGGGAAGCTACGATCCCGGTATATCGGATAAAGGAACAGCGAGATCACATTCAACAAGACGAGTTATATCGACTACTAGGAACGAGCTTAGTTGAAGCTGGCATCGGGTCGATTTTACAGCTTCCATAAAGCCAAGCTCGAGAACACCGATAAGCGCCGGAAGCGGAAACTCTCCGAGAGTCGCCCGCAGATCATCGTCCGAGCGCCTTCGGCAGGCTCTTCGGAGGCTCATGAACTAACCAACGTACCTATCTATCGATGGGTCGTGGTTATCCACACAGCCATCTCGATAGATTATCGAAGGGGTGAAGGAGGAGTACAGAAGAGCTCCTGTGTTATCAGGGGAATCGACCAACAGTGCGATAACGGGATAAATCTACCCCTCAGTGTCCCCGCAACGAGGTCGAGTGTGGCGGGGTCGCCGGCTTATCAGTAGTCACTTGCTCTCGGGAGGGGACGCCGAAGGCCGCCCCGGTGTTGGCATCATCATTTGATCTGGGTGATTGTGTACAGACTTTCACTGCGGTTTTATATCTCCACATAGGATGCTTAGACAGACGTGAATAATGCTACGGAAACGGAATTTGGCATTGGCAGGTTATGCTAATGACTTGTTGAGAACCAGCACAGTCCTAACCCTAACCCCCAACCGGGTCCCTCATTCCACACTCCGGACTGTATCGTCGAGCGCCTTCGCAAAGTACTCGACATTCTTCTCGTTGAGTCCTGCGATTGAGATTCGTGATGTATCGGCCATGTAGACATGGTATTTCACTGTAAACCAATCAAAAGAATGTGTCAGTCATTTGTGATCCCAGCGACGCTGTCGACGTGTAACGAACCTTCGAGGTGTCGGACTTGAGACTTGCTGATGCCCGTGTATCCAAACATGCCACTTTGATTGACGATATGAGACCAGTCGCCCGGCGTCTGCAGCCGGACCAGCTCGTCGTAGAGCTTCTGCCTCATGGCCCTAATGCGTCCGGACATGGTGACGAGGTCCTTGGCCCACTGCTCCCTGATCGGAGGGGTGCCCAGCACGGCGGCGGCGATGCGCGCGCCGTGGGCCGGAGGGTTAGATACGGTCGCCCTCTGCACGTTCTCCAAGACGGAGCCCACGGCCCTGGCCCCGTCCTCGGAGTCCGCGACGAACGCCACGGCGCCCACGCGCTCGCCGTACAGGCCCATGTTCTTGGCGAACGAGAGGCACACGGCGGCCTCGAGGCCGAGCTCGTCGACGAAGTACCGGATCGCCCACGCGTCGTCGCCGACCGAGCCCGAGTTGAAGCCGAGGTACGCCGAGTCGAAGACGGGGAAGGCGCCCCGCTCGACGATGACGGAGGCTATCCGCCTCCACTGCTCCGGCGAGGGGTCGCAGCCCGTCGGGTTATGCGCGCAAGCGTGCAGGACGACGGCGGAGGCGGCGTCGGCGGACTCGAGGGCCGCCATGTAGCCGTCGAAGTCGAAGGCGCGGTCCTTGTAGTAGGGGAGCCGCCGCACCTCGAAGCCGAGCGAGCTGAAGAGGAGCTCGTGGTTGGACCACGTCGGGTCGGTGATGTAGACGGTCGTGATCCCCGTAGCGGCCTTTTTCAGGGCGAGCCCGGCGAGGAGGAGGGCGCCGGTACCCGAGAGCGACTGGCACGACGCGATCTGCATGGCCCAAGGTCAGACAACAACCCCGCGTCCCGGGGGAAACGGTGGATGGTGGTACGGGGACCCCCCGGCCACGCGCGCGAGACTTACCCGGTTCTCTGCAAACGCCTTGGTGGCGCCGAATACGAGCTTCACGGCCTCGTCCCGGAAGGGCTTCAGTCCCGCGATGGGGAGGTACTCATGCCCGGGCGTCCCGAGCGATTCCTCGGCCAGGCGCACCGACGGCAAGATCCACGGCTGCCCGTTCTCGTCGCGATACGTGCCCTGGCCCAAGTTGACCTTGTCGGGGTCGGTATCTGCGACGTACCGCCTGGTGACGTCGAAGATTGCGTCGGGCGGGATGAACTCTGCCCGCTCAAACGCGGATGCCCTCTTTTCGATTGAACCCATTGCGGACGACTTTCCTCGAACTATTGCGAGCGTGATGCGATGCGATGCGATGCGATACGATGGATCCTGTGGCGATCGCTTCTCGAAGAGCGATGTTCATGAGGGAGGGGAGCTATGAGTAGGGCTAGTGGCTTCGGGGGTCCGATCCGGTTCGGAGGTGGTTCCGGGCCGGGGTCCCGGTCAAGGGTCCGGCACCGGCGCGCGGTGAGCTCGGATGAAGGGCCCGCAGTCCGTTTCAATAGCGTTGCTGCATGAAGGATTACTAAATCCTCCGAGGGTAGCAGGACACGACGCCCGAGATCGTTCGTTCCCGAACTCCATCACGGGCATGGATGGGTCTGTCTAGCGCATGGGGGGAATGTCCTGGGAGACCGCAAGGAATCGGCCCTCCTTGGTGTTTTCATATTTTCACATTCAGCAGACGCCGTGGCTCCCCCTTGCACTCACTCGTGGCGTGTACGCGTTCGTCGTCGTCGTCTACTCGAACCTCATCACCGCGCTGGCTGCGTCGAACCCTCGGGCCGTGGGCTGCAAATGCTGACGTGCGGCAGCCTTTCACTCGCAAGGAACACTTCTCTTCAGACGCCACAACCTCGAATGCCCGAATCAGGGTTGCTTCACCAAACCGTCGGCCTTGGCGCAGATCTCGCCCCGATCCGTTCGTTGGCTGTCTCAGATCCCCATCAGGCCGCGATGCTCGTCGCAGACATCATCGGAACTTAAGCTTACTGGGTGGGCGACGCCAGTGTTCCTCATCCGTCCCTTCACAAGGGAGGGAGCATGTGAGCACTTTGGTGTAAGCCTATTGGATAGGCCCGGCTGGGGTGGCTCGATGACGGCGCGAACTAAAGCTCAAAGCTGGAGCACTCTAATTATGTACATATCTTCCGCTTTTAGCTTACTGCGCTTTTCTTTTCCTTCTGCCTCTTTGGCACGAATAGCCGTTCGCAGTTGATTTTTTTTACCCAGATTTATCACCTTCTTCTACATCTCTTTCTTCGTCGTCAAGTTACCCCAAGTCACTGGGGTTGACCGGCATCTCTGAACCAGCAGCCTTCACCCATCATCCCATTTGCCTCAACAGGGCTCTATCCATCTCCCCGGGCCGAATCGACTGACTGACTCTACATGGATTGCGTCATCATAAATCTCAGGTCTGTGTGACCGACCGACTGCATCGGGAGTCCGTTTCTCCGTCGCCGCCTGATCGATGTTGGCGCAGGTCAAAACGGCGGTGCTACTCTTCCGGCAACCGGAGACGGTTGCGGCATCTGTGCCCCCCTTCGTCGTCGTCGAGCGCCATTCGGTTGAATGGCGTGCCCATCAACCATTGATCTGGCTTCATCGAGCTTGTGGCTGATAACGAAGTCCGAAATTCCCTCGCGCAGCCACTCACCCCGCACCGATCCCTCGTCTCTTCCGGCTCGGCGCGGTCGTTCGTCCTTCTTGTCTCGCCCAAACATCCCACACTGGCTTTGTTGACTTATCCAAGGCCCTCCGTATGCCGCCGTTTCCACTACTTTCCTGCAAACGCTTTAGGTTCCTTGCTGCAGCCCTTCCGACCCCATCTGCCCGTCGGATCGATCAGCCAGCCCGACGCACAGGTCTGGACAGTTGCAACGGTGGCTGCCAGATCCTCGCTGCTTTCACTCTGCCCCGCTTGTATGTGTGTAGTATGACTTTCTCCGTTGCGTCGGGTCTTCAATGTTCGTTGTACCGTCATCCACATACGTCCTCTACAGCACACATCCTGATGAGAAGACGCATCTACGGATTGAGGCGCATTCTGAGCTGTCCGCCGCCGGTCTGGGAGTACGCCGGCCTAGTCCGGTAGTCTAACCTCCCATCGTATTGACTGACACTGGCTCTTCTTTCACGCTCTTCAGCCTGGAAAAGGTTGCCTTGTTCTTTTAAGGGGGAGATCTCCCCCTTAATAATGCCTCCGCCTCGGGGAGCGTCTGTCTTCTTTTCCAACCTGATTCGCTTGCTTGGAAGCCACACATCGTCTCCGTGAACCCAACCGCTGCGGACAGTTCTCGACATGGGTCTCTTATCGTTTGTCTTGATAGCGAGCGCACTGCTGCCGGCAACGTCAGCCCAGTCCTCCAACCCTTCGGTATGGGCGTCCGTCGCCATGATCATGCACGGCGAGCGCACGCCTCTGCTTAGCGAGCTCCAGGACACCTTGACGCCCCAGGGTGCGCAACAGCTGTATGCTCAGGGTGATGCCTTTAGATTGCGCTATCTGACAAGCCAGAAGTTGTTGATGAACTCCTCTGTGAGTCGCATCACGTCTCGCTTCCCGATCCAAGGCATGGCGCGAAACGTCCTTGAGCACGAGCAGCTCGCGATCCTTTCGGCCCCCGACTCCCACATCGTTGCCGGCGCCAATGCGTTCATGCAGGGCCTGTACCCGCCCATCACCAAGGCTTTTGCAGCGGATACCGGCGGGACCAACATCTCCTATTCGACATTGACTGGGGTCTCGGCCCAGTACCCGTTGGACGGCTACCAGTATCCGGTGATTGAAACCCTGGGTTCCTCTGACGAGAGGTCTGTCTTGTAAGTTCAGTGACCTCGCATAACAGCTTGGGATAACTGACGAGTTCGCTATAGCATCCGAGGCAATACGGAATGCCCACAATGGAATGTCTCAACGACGACTGATATGCAGCTCGACCCTGACATGAAGAAGCTCTACGAAACTTCCCTTCCCCGATACCAATCGTTGTTCACCACTCCGCCTTTGGACGACGGTGTGGTCTCTCCGTCTAGCGCGAGCTTTTGGGACGCCTACAACATCCAGCAGTACGTCAGCTACCGCTACTCGCACGAGCAGGCCGTCTACGACGAGATGAAAGACGGCTACGAACAGCAGAGTGAATTCCTCATGATGTACGCCAGACTGCAGCAACTCAACATGACGTCCAACCAGGCAGTCTCTGGCCTGCAAAAGGGCGACATGATCCGGACCATCGCCGGCAGGACTTTGGCACAGAAGGTTGCGGACGCTCTCTGGGCCGACGGCAACCCCGCCGGCTCCTCCAAAAAGATGACGCTCATGTTCAGCTCCCACGAACCCTTCTTATCCTTCTTCTCCCTCGCCCAGCTCCAGCAGGGCGAACCTACTTTGCCGAACCCCTTCTGGAACATCCCCCAGAACGGCGCGGCCATGGTGTTTGAGCTCATCGGCGACGAACCCGATACCGCCGGCGACGATGCCAGCGCCTACCCGACCGAGGAGAACCTCTACGTCCGTTTCCTGTACAGAGAAAACGCCGACCCGAACACGCCCTTCAAAGAATACGCCCTTTTCGGCCTTGCTGACACCGAAACACCCGTGCCATACGGCCGCTTCAAGCAGGAGATGCTCAAGTTCGGCGTCGACGCCCCGGCGTGGTGCAAGATCTGCGGCTCGGTTCAGTCCTTTTGCCGCTCGAGAACAGCGCAGCCCACCGTCGGCGAGTCCATATGCTCGTCCGTGCAGAAGCCCTTTGTCGCGGGCATCATCGGCGCGGTAATCGTCCTCGCCACCCTGGGCTTGGCCGCCGCCGCGGCGATATTCGTCGGCGGCTTCCGCATCCAGCGACCGAGAATGGAGCCCAGATCCCGGCGGGAAAGCCAGATCACCATGCTGTTCAGGGGGCTCAGGGCCGCAGAGAAGACGGCCAGTGACCCGGACATGTCGGTGTCGAGGCGCGGGTCGCACCACGAGCGCCAAGGCAGCTGGGAGCTGCATGATGGACCGGACGTCACTTCTGGCAAGCCAGACTTTGGCTTGGGCAAGAGTACGTGGGGTTTCCCGAACAGATCCGTCGGCTCTTTGAATACTATGGTCGGGTCCCCCCCAATAGGACCCAAGGAACATGTCTGAGTGAGATACGGCGAGGATTCGTTCGGTGTGAATTGTTTTGGCGCTCTTTTACGATATCCTTTGTTTCTCAACGCCCTTCGTACGGTCTCTTTTGGAACAAGGGGCAATGTAGGCCTAAGCATCAGCCGGTGTTGATATGTGTATATCCATTTGGAACCTCTCATATCACGCGTATATAGTCTTTGAGATTGAGAAAAAGAACTTTGTGTCCGTGTGACAGTTCCTCCTCGGTGGTGAATCAGTTGAATCGACTCCGTCATCCTCGTCATCAGGTCCACGTCTGGATATCACTCCCGAGCTTCCAGCCGAGACCGAGACTCTGATCAAGATCATTTCCGAGCAACCCTCAACCGACAGAGGACCGCCTCGTGTCGGTCAACTGGGCTCCCTGGACTGCACACCACGGTGAAGTTGTGCCAGTCCCGGCCCGGATCGACGTCCAAGCCCTCCACGGCGTCGTACCGTTGGAGCATCCTCACAATCACGTACCCGGCTTCTGTCAACGCCAGTTGCTGTCCGATGCAGATCCTTGGCCCGCCGTTGAACGGCACAAGGTGCCACGCCGCGCCCGCCGCGCCCCTCTTCCTCTCCCACCGCTCCGGCACGAACTCGCCCGCGTCCTCGCCCCAGAGGTCCGGGCGCCGGTGCAAGACGTGCGTGCTGAAGTTGACCTCCGTGCCCGCGGGCACGAACACGGGGCTCTCGCCGTCGGGCCCGCCGCCCGCGGGGAGGGTCGTGTCGCGCAGCGCGCCGCGCGAGTTGAAGGGCACCACGGAGTGCAGGCGGAGGGTCTCGGAGAGGACGTGCTGCAGGTACGCGCACTGCTTCACGGACATCTCCCCTGGCTTCCTTGCCAAGGCCGCTGACCGCTTCTCCAAAGATGCATCAATCATGGAGTTCGCCACTTTGAACATCGAGAACGAGCCCACGGAGCAAGGGTTTGCCGCCGAGAGCTACGACCTCATCGTCTGCGCTAACGTTCTCCATGCCACCAAGTGCATCCAAGAAACCCTGGCTCACTGCAAGTCTTTGCTCAAGCCTGGCGGCCGGCTCGTGCTCTCACAAGTCACGATCAAGCGTAATATCTTCTCGGGCTTCATCATGGGTCCCCTCCCTGGATGGTGGCTTGGCGAGGACGGTGGTCGCACGGGAGGCCCTCTCCTCGACGTTGAGGAATGGAACATGGCGTTGGTGAAGGCTGGGTTTCGGGTGTTGACCTCGACATCCGTGGTGACCGAGAAGCCTCAAAGGAGCCCGTCTCTTTAATTCTGTCGACGAAGCCTGAGCAAGAGGTCTCCGGTCCTCCTCAGTTTCTTATCATCAGCACAGGCTCCGAGGCGTCTGAGAAGCTCAGCCATTCGATTCTGAAACTACTCACTTCTGCGAGCCAGATTGCCGCCACTCTTCAGTGGAAAGACCTTGGCGCCTCCGACAGCCAGTTGAACGGAAAGTATTGCCTCTCTCTCGCTGAGTGGGAGAGTCCTGTCCTTTCGGAGCTCACAGACGAGGACTGGGAGAGATTGCGCCAAGTCATCCACGGATCTGCCGGTACGCTTTGGATCACTGGCGGTGCCGCGATGGACTGCCAGGAACCACTGAAGTCCCTGATGGTTGATCTCTCAAGGGCCATCCGCAACGAAGACGCAGGGGTCCGCCTTGCCACCCTCGATCTGGAGACACCCGGCAGCATCGACTTTGATGACGCTGCAAAGAACGTTCTCAAGGTAGCACTGAGCCACAGTCGCAACAAGGCTTTCGACGGGGAGTATGCTGCACGCGGCCGTGTCGAACTTCAAGCCCGGCGATCGTGTAATGACCGCATCTTGCGATACGTTCGCCACGTACGTCCGCTTCCCTGCCAAGGGCGCCATTGCCGTGCCCGAAAAGATGAGCTTCGAAGAGGCGGCGTCTATGCTCCTCATCTTCCTCACAGCCTACTAATCCCTGGTCACTGCCGGAAGCCTCGTCAAGGGCGAGAAGATCCTGATCCACGCCGCCGCCGGCGGTATCGGTCAGGCTGCCATCATGATTGCGCAGCGCAAGGGAGCCGAGATCTTCGCAACCGTTGGCTCGGACGAGAAGAAGCAGCTCATCCTGAACCAATACGGTATACCTGAGGATCACATCTTCAGCAGCCGTGACGCCAGCTTCGCCAAGGCCGTCATGAGAGCCACCAATGACAAGGGCGTGGACGTTGTTCTCAACTCCATAGCCGGCGAGCTTCTCCGCTTGTCATGGCACTGCCTGGCCAAGTTCGGGCGCTTTTTGGAGATCGGAAAGGCGGATCTGTTCGCCAACACAGGTCTTGACATGAAGCCTTTTCTGGACAACAAGGCATACATTGGTGTCAACTTGCTGGACTTTGAGAACAACCCCACCCCTCGAGCTGTTGCTCTCTGGGAGGACACGGCCAAACTCATTCACAATGGCTCCGTGAGGCCCATCGCTCCGATCCAGTTGTTCTCGATGGCCGATGTCGAGAAGGCTTTTCGTTTCATGCAAGCCGGAAAGCATATGGGCAAGGTTGTCGTGCGCGTGAATGACGCCGACATAGTCCCCGCCGTTCCCCGAATCCCCCGTGTGGGCATACATGCAGATACCACCTATGTCATTGCAGGCGTCGGTGGCATTGGCAAGGAAATTGGCCGTTGGCTTGCCGAGAAGGGCGCCAAGCATCTGGTTCTGCTGTCTCGTTCTGCTGCAAGCGGCGAGGAGAACAAAGCCTTTGCTTCCGAGCTCATTTCCATGTCAACCCAAAACGAGACGGCTTGCGGTACACTGAGTATACCGTATCATCGGGTTACGAGAACGAACTCTCATCCACTATGCTCAGAAGTAGTTTGAAGCCGTCGAGAGGTGGAAGGAAGACATTGGAGGGGGAGACGGAACTGAGTGACGCGCTAGCTTAAAGCTATGGCCGCGTATCCGCGGCTCTTTTGTAACAGAGCTAGATCTCGGCGTCCAGAAGAAAGAAATGTGCCATATCTGTGAGTCTCGGCGAATGGACTGATGCTGCTGCTGCTGCTGCTCGCTGTTCTGTTCGTCAGTCCTCTTAAGTTTCGGGCGTCACTTGTTTGTCTAAGCGTCCGCAGGACCGAACTGTCAACCGGCTTATTGCTGCCGTTGCCGCCAGGCCAAGAATAGATATTTCCAGCCGAGCCCTCGTCTCATGCGTCACCGGGGTCAGACGTACCGGGTGGTCTTTAAACTTCATCGCATCCTTGCGCTGTGACTGCTTCGCCGAACTCAGCTGACTGCATTTATATGACGTGGTCCCCTTTTATCCCTCCCTGCTACCCTGTGGCAAGATGGACACCTCGTCTCGACGGTTTTTCTCCATGGAAGGACGCCCGAAATCATGATTGTACCCCGTCGGACTCCGCGCCTCACCTTGGTTGCCCTGCTCACCTTTGCCGCCGTGATTCTGTTCTACAACCTGTACGGGTTTCCCACGCCCGTCATTGTTCAGCTCGAGTCGCCTCAGTCGCCGCAGCTCAACGTCCAGTTCCGCCCGAGTTCGTTCAATTGGTCGGCGGCGCAGCAATTCTATCCCGTCTCCGAACCTTACACGCCTCTGCCGACGGGCAAGCCGCTCCGGCTCCCCCGCGTCCAACACGTCTACGGGGCCGCGAACCCGCATCCCGAAGCACCCCAGCGCCAGAAGGCTGTCCGGGACGCCTTCAAGAAGAGTTACGATGCCTATAAACGCTACGCATGGGCCCGCGACGAGCTGGCGCCTGTGAGCGCCAAGGGCAGGGACACACTCGGAGGATGGGCCGCCTCGCTGGTCGACTCGATGGACACGCTGTGGATCATGGGCTTCCGCACAGAGTTCCATGCCGCGGCCGGAATAGCTGCCCAACTGGATTGGGCCAACACCACCGACACGAGCGCTAACATTTTCGAGATCACGATCCGCTACCTGGGTGGCCTACTTAGTGCCTATGATCTCAGTGGCGAGACGGCCCTGCTGGAGAAGGCGCGAGAGCTTGGGGATATGCTCTACATGGGGTTCGACACACCCAACCGGATACCCGGGTTCTGGATGAACTTCGAGGACGTCAAGAAGGGTGCACAGCGGGCGGGAACTGACGATCCGTTGGCCTCGCCTTGCTCTTTATCCCTCGAGTTCACACGCCTTTCGCAGCTTACTGGCGATATGAAATACTTCGATGCCGTTAAGCGCATCACACGCTTTCTCGACCGCACGCAGTATCAGTCTAAGCTTCCCGGAATGTGGCCCAAGTCGATCGATTTCCAGCACGAGAGGGTCGATGGAGATAACGGCTTCTCGTTGGGTGCGCTCGCAGGTTCGCTGTATGAGTACCTGCCCAAGATGTACACCCTCCTCGGCGGTCTAGACAAGACATATGAGAAGATGTACGTCGCTTCGATGGCGATTGTCGAGCAGCACCTGCTGTTCCGGCCGATGACTGAGGACAACGTCGACATCCTCTTCGCTGGCGACGCACAAGTTCACCCAGACCGAGTTGATCATATCGCCGAGACTCAGCATTCGTCCTGCTTCGCAGGCGGAATGCTGGGGCTGGGCGGTAAGTTGTTTGCGATCGACAGTCACGTCGAGCTCGGCAACCGTCTCGCCCGCGGTTGTGCGTGGGCCTACGACGCTATGCCTGCGGGTGTCATGCCCGAGATATCCAACATGATGGCCTGCTTCTCGACAATGGAACAGTGCCCGTGGGACGAGAGGAAATGGGAGCAGGAAGGCGATAAAAGACTTCGGAAAGGCTTCAAAAACGCAAGCGATCCCAAGCACATACTGCGTCCCGAAGCCATCGAAAGCATGTTTCTGCTCTATCGGATGACGGGGCAGAAAGATCTACAGGATATCGCTTGGACAATGTTCCAATCGGTTATGAAATCGACCGAGACGGAGTTTGCCAACTCCGCAATTGCCGATGTCACCGTTCCCGCTGGAAAGACGGAGAAAACAGACTCTATGGAGGTATGTTCTTCCCCCTTGGTCACATTCCAATCCAAAGTGACGAGTGCATCACTAACAATGTCATACTTCCAGAGCTTCTGGCTTTCCGCAACGCTCAAATATTACTATCTTATTTTCTCTTCTCCTGATCTAATCAGCTTGGATGAATACGTGTTCAACACCGGGGCTCACCCTTTCCGACTTCCCACTTGAAACCCATAGCGGAATCCCGAGCTTTCTGGACATATACGATTACAGTATCAAGCCTCAGCTGGCAATGAGGCCCAAAATAAGCATTATTATTGATAATACCTGATTATGACTATTGAGGTCAATCGTGACTGGAGTTCAAGGACCTACGCCTCGATATAGCTTTCGGTGGTGGCGTCGATCCGGAGTGCGCACGGTAATCTCCGCAAAGAGCCACTTGCTAGCTTACGATAATGTTTAGATGAACTAGAAAAGTTGTTGGTGGCTTTTGTCCATTACCTTGATGAACTTGACAGCGAAACACTGAAGGAACCTTAAGGATAAGTGAAGATGTATAGAATATTCTCTGTTTGCGCCTCCAGACCTCGCAACCTCGTTATCTAATTGACTCGAAGTAATGAGCACAGCTGGGTGTTGATTTATTGCCTTGAACATGCTTCAAGTTGCTTCTCATGCGGTCTGATTACGCTACCTATCAGTCTTATGAGATCCTTCACCATCCCTCCTCACCGGAATCAGAACATAGCCTATCAAGCGCAAAGGCCGCAAAACTCCTTAGATTCCACCTCCAACTCCTCAACACGCATACATAGGTCGTTAAATGCTTCTTTTGCGTCTTCTTCGTCATCAACATTGGCGAAGTAAGAGTGAGGACGCTCCAGTCGAAGAGATTCCGCCGCCGTCAGCCCCCGGAAGTCTCTCGTGTCCAGTCTGACGCCTTCGAGCCTCGCATCCCGAAGCTTTCTCATCATCTCGGGAGGCGCAAACCGGGCGGCCAGGTGCAGGATCCCCTCGCCTGTCGTCGTGTCGACCACGTCACCGCGCGCTCCACTCTCGATCAAGATCTCGAGTGTAGAAAGCTGATTGTAAGCGATAGCACTGAGCAGTGGCGTTCGCCCCGTGGTCATCTCGGCCTCGATGTCGGCTCCGAATCCGAGAAGTGACCGCAAATTCGAGGCTTTTCCTTGGTATGCAGCAAGATGCAATGGCGTGCGTGCGTACCCATCGTCTCTTGAGTCTATTTCGGCACCTCGCTCAATCAGGAGCGCGAGAATTTCGTGGCTATCCGGCACGCTGGCCGCTTCCCATATTGGAGTTCGTCCTATAATGTCTCTGGCTTCGATTGGCGCGCCGTGATCTAGGAGAATTCTCACGATTTCCACGTCCTTGGCAACACAGGTCCAGTGTAGTGCCGTCTTTCCGTGCTTTTCGACAATATCCGAAGCTGCTCCGATTTCCAGAAGCTGGTGTACGGTGATGGGCTTCATCTGAACGGTTGCCCACGCAAGAGGTGTCCGGCCGAGTGCGTCCTGCTGGTTTAGCATCGGAAAATTCAGCCTCAGCTCTCTGCCGAAGCTATCTTCAGACATGGTGAAGAGAGCATGATGAAGGTTGCTAAACCTCAAATTGTCAAACACCTCGTCCTTCTTGAAAAGGCTCTGAATTACTGTGGTCTTTTTGGTGACTTCTTTCGTGGCGTCGGATGGCAACACCAGTTCCCATGCCATCATTGCCGCAGAACTGGATACAAATCGTGTAAGCTGCCGGTCGTTTCAAGTTGAAGATGGATTGCTTATGCATGACTTACACGCCGGAGATGTCCTCGAAGAACCTGTTCACCCCGCTTTGAAGCAGGTATGAACACATGTCTTGTCTTTACCACTCTACAGCAAACTGAGTTTTTCAGTTCGGCTTCCCTAAGCTAGGCCGACCGAAATGGGTAAGACTTACGTGAAGAAGTGATTTGCCGTCTTGGTTAATATCACAGAGTGACACGCCGAATTTGGGAAGCAATTCTGCCACCTGGCGCACTGTACCAGAGTTTACAAACCTCCAGATTGGATGGCCGTCATCGAGCATCTTGGGTATACGAAGGGTCCATGAGCCTCCGATCCCAGTCAGATTATGCCTCGTAAAAGAAACATATAGTGCTCTTGAAATCCACCAGCTGGGGAAGTAGTAGGTATACTGATGGCCTCCGTCGCCCGTTTTCCTGCATGGTAGGTAGTTGCACGGCAACCTGCCAAATATGGGCGAGCCCGAATAGGTGTAGAACAAGGTCCCGAACAGGCCGCGGAGCCAGCGAGGAGCCTCGAATGTTCTTCTCACATGGCAATCGCACGGGCAGATACTATCACATTGCTCAATGCCCCAATTGGCGACAGCCTCGACCGATATTCCGCCGCTGGCTGGTGTAGAAGACCCGTTTTGGCTGCTTAAAACACCTCGTTCTTCATAAGACGGCGGATTGAGTGCACGATCTTGGGTCCTTTGTTCAAGAATAGCCTTCATGACCGACTCTTCCAATTTTTCGATTGACGTTTGAAGGACTATGTGAGCTTCGGAGCGCACACCCCTGCTGCCTGTCAATGCTTGGCACGAAGCCAGAAAGGGTGCATCTTAAGTACTAACACTCGAGCAGTGTTCAGCGAGTTGAGAGATGAATCCAGGTTTTTTCGCGTTTTCTGAAGATTGTTGAAATGGAGTGCGATCGCAGACTTCTCGAGTAGCCATATGCGGCGCGATAGAACATGAAGAGGCTCCTCTGAGCCGGCTACCGATGTCCTGGTGAAGAGTTTCTTGACTATACCATTGAGATCCTGGAGGCTCCCATTTGCGCGGGAAGCGAGGTCATAAAGACTCTGGCATATGACTCTATGCTTGCGCTTTTCATCATCCGACAGACCGTTTATTGAATGCTCAATCATGCTGACGACAGCCCGAAGGTCTGTTACCTGTCATACAATCAGCCAAACGACTCTGACATTTCAATTGATTCTAGAGAGGTAAAAGTCTTGCCTCGTTGAGCGCCTCGATGACCTGTTTTGGGGCGTTGCGGTAATTCCGAACCACTTCCAGGGCCTTTGCCGAGGTGGCTACAGTACTCAGCAGGGTAATGACGCTCGCTGTGATCGATAAGGGGTCCATCCTTGCGACTTCGGGATTCGTATAGCCCCATTCCCAGTACTGTGGAGGCCCGCGTGGACGTGAAGTCATCGAGTCGGCATTCTGAGGATATTGAATCATTATTATGGCTGCTCGGTCTCGGTGAGCGGTGGGGGTCACTCGAAACAAGGCTGGCGAGATGCTGAATTGGATGTCAGCGGTTCCAAGTACAATCAATCCAATTGTAGACTAAAACTTGATCTCGTTGGAAATGTAGAAGCTGCGAATGGCCCCGTGGGAATGTGCGGTTCAACCCTAGGCACAACACAACACGCCTCATCAGCTGTCAGACACGTATGTGTGTGTGTGTGTAGATGCCTGATCCTAAGGGACTTTGTTCAATGAAAACCAAAGCTTCCAAGAGAAAAGTGCAGAAGGTCTTGCCAAAAAAGCCTCGGGAGGGCAGATTCGGTGAGTGCGCAACCAATGAATCAGTTCATTTCCATATTCTAGTGTTGCTAATGCATGCACGGGTGCATTGCCATCCATACACTGGCCTCGAAGATGTCGCCACCACACCACCAACATTCTGGCCCCAAGCAGGCTCGGCTTTTACCCCAAACTTGGGCACAATAAAGATCGGAAAGTACCAAGCATCAATAGCGTAATATTGGCCATCTCGGCCTGCGAGTTTCCTACCAATCGTACATTCTGGTTAGTAGACGTCACAAAGATCCAAGCAAGTGGTAGCAGACATCTGAGACTACGGGGGAATGTCCATAGTAGTTCTGGCTCCCAGTGGTGAGAAACGACAAATATGAACTGTGTTTTACAGAGATAGTAAAGCTTCCCGAGTTTCAGTGGATTTGTCCCTACTTGCCTAGGTATATAAACAAGTTACTGATCAGGGTAGCTTTGAGACATGGATTGCCGTAGACATATTGGGATGTCTGTCAAAGTTGCATGTGCATGCGCTTTTATCTTGCCGGCAGAGCTACCCCGATGTCTCTAATGTGTTCAAGTTCCCGATTGCACATTCACAGCTCCCTTGTTTGCTTGTTAACTAACAGGTAATGGAGCTGGTAGTAAAGTAGGGGTAATGACTGACATGGTTTGTTCACCTCCAGAAGTGCACTATTTCTCAGCGACATATCATCCACTTGTTCAAGCTTGATTGGGTCCCATTCAACAAACGGTTGACGGTTTCTTGACGGCCATGGCCCCCATCAACTCTCATTATGCCAATTTACACATGAGAAGCAGGTGACCAATCTACTAGTTTCATTCTTATTTGATTCCTTCCTCCCTCGAACTAGTCTCCGGCTTGTGTACTTGGCAGCCTCTTGGCAGCTCAACCTTGGCAACATGTCATTGGCCGCTTCCACTTGACGTTGATCATGGGAATTGCCGATCATCGGTTACAGTCATGGAGAATCCTGGATGTGTGCCTGCATCTGGCACCAGACTGCCGACCGTGATGAATCCCTAACACCATGAACTAGATGGCCGATGACGGCTGAGCTTGTGATAGGCCGTGGTTCCGATGAATGCCACGCGAGGAGTTCTGACCGTGAGGAGATGGAAGTTCCGTTCTCTGTTTCTTTCGGTAAGTGGAATTTCATATTTCCAAGAGCATTGCGAAGCTCGCAGAAATGTTGTCTTTGAACGAAAGTAATGATACCACCAGCATGTACGTTTTGTGGTGTGCTCCGAAAACAACGGTTCAAGGCAACTAGTAACCACAACTCTGGATGAAAGCTGTATAGACGATGCGTTCACTTCAACAGCTCTGGGAGAATGGTATCTCTTCCCGTCAGGGCTCGCAAGGTCTAGGGAGTATATTCTATCTCGTGGACGGTCGCAGCAACCCTGAACAATCGACAATACGTCATCCCGGCTACCCTTAGGACCAGCAAACCACCATGTAAGTGATTTTTGTACTTATTCAAACCTCAAAGTGGGCTTTCAATGCTGATTGTTCCTGATAGCCTCCACAGGTGTTACTATGGGTTGCCCAAGGACGCTGTTGTTCGTCTTTGCTGTAACTTTGGAATTCGAGAGAAGCAAACCAGATGGGATTATAGTCCGATGTGTCATGTAATTTTGCAATTTGGCAGTACACGCCAAGTTACGCGGTATTTTCGGAGAAACCAAACATCTTTCGAGAGGAGTCTCTGGGTACATTTAGTACATGAAATTTGGCTCAATGTACCATCGAGGGCCGCATTAAACTTGTCCAAGCCTACCGTAGGTTGTTGATTGACCACTGCTTCTACATGTTGAAGTACTGAGATACTACTGATGCGAGGACGTCGGGTTCCGTAGAAATGCGGGTGATTGATGAGCTGACGGGATTCGTATGTAATCAAAGGCAAGTGAGCCTCCGCGATAATGCACAAGGATTAATCTCGATATTTGCGTTCGTTGGCGAGATTCCTTGGTCAGGCTCTTATGCATAAAGAGATGGAATGATAAACATTGTGGTCACGCAATGGCTGCGAGGCCTCTGGTTTGCTTCTTCGCCCCTTTGTTTCCACCCCCTTGCTAAATGGATTGAGGCTAGATTTCTGCCCGGATTGATTGCTGAGGTGGACTGATCCAAGGATTCAAGGGAGGCAGAGCAAGAACCCAGGCCTATAGGGGCTATACCGGGCACAAAAACTAATCAAAGTTGTGCTCTCCCGCTTCTGGACTGGACGCTAGTGAGCGGGAGGGGGCCCCTGGCTCTACCATGTTTCAAAGACCTGTCAACACCGGGTCGAGTACAAGTGTCCAACCGACGAGGCCCACGAATGTCGTCACAGCGCAAGAAAACGCGGCTTGGAAACGCGGCTTATGCAAATTGGATTCCCCACGGCTTTTGTGGCATCCGATGCTGGGCATGTCTAGTCGATTGCCAAAAGAGGCGCCACGGGGAAATGCTCCGCGACCACAATCGTCATCAACCCCCAGCGTAGCCCCTTGCATCATGCAGCAGCGAGTGCCGATCCCTACCTACGGCCCTCTCCGGGTTTTCTGTCAGTGGGTTTGCTGTGCCCCTTCAGATTTGTCTAAGTACTCCGTACTCGATGCAAGTTTCCATTCGCACTCGACATGGTGAGATGGTACCCGACTGTCATGCCGGGGATATCAACACGCAGGGCGACACCGGTTGGCGTCGAAAAGCAAGCAAAGGTAGGCATGTCTAATATAGATGCGGCGCTTCGTCAGGTTTCCTTTGACGCTGGTCGAGCCCCCCTCGGCAAACAACTGCGTTGCCCAACTTTCAACTCGAAGCGGTCAAGGGGCTATCCCGACTTTCGCCACGTCTCATGCTGCATCAGTGGGGATCCATCAAAGGCCGCGGACTGGCCCAGGCTCAGACACAACCGTCGGCCGCTTTGCTCAGATACAGTGGCACACCAGACGCGGGTGTCCGATGGCCGTTCCGACGGCTCGCCCAACCACAACCCCCGCCCCGAAGTGGTCACCGATCTCGCCGAGACTTGGGACCCACCGCCTCCGTGCGAAGTAGATTGTTTTGTTGCCCTCTCGGCCAGCGCCAACGCTCCGCCTTTGTGATGTTTTTCTCCATTTAGTGCTTGTGGATGATGTTACTGGCTGGCGCCCACGTGTACCGAGGAGGATGCCCCACGGGTCGATGGGCCAAGACGTCAACGTTTCTTTTGGAAGAGGACGGCTTGTTTGGGTGGAATTAATAGTGCCACTGCAGGCGCCTATGGATGCCGGCAGGGAAGAGGGGCGGGCGATGGACATCGCTGATTGATGGAAAACCTGAGCTCAGGAGTTATTCAGAAGAAGGGGCGTGGACCGTTGACGGGATTGCGGTCCATGACTCCATGAAGTTCACGAAGTGGCTTGCCTGACATTCGAACTCTTATCTGGGCAAGGGAGGACAAAAATGACTATAAGAAAGGCCTTCCAACCGGCAGCATTCCATTACTTCTAGGCACGCTTCTCGCACTATCATTCTCATCCATTGCTCCTCAGCTCTACATCATATTCAACCGCATTCATTCTTTGCTCTGTGAGCCATTCATTCACTCCTTCCGTGTTAGCAACCTGAATATACCCATATACCCTAACCTACCCAACAAATCTGAAGATGTACACCAAAGCCCTTGTCACCGCTCTCCTCGGCGCCACCGCCGTCTCTGCCCACGGCTTCGTCGAGAAGATCACTGCCGGCGGCCAGACCATCACCAACTACAACCCCTCGAGTGCCCCCTACGTCAACCCGAAGCCGGAGACCCCTGGCTGGAACGCTGACCAGCCTGATCTTGGCTTCGTCTCCCCCAGTGCTGCCGGTAACCCCGACATCATCTGCCACAAGTCAGCCACTCCCGGAAAGAAGAGCGTGACGGTTGCCGCCGGCGGCAAGATCACCCTCGCCTGGAACACCTGGCCCGACTCCCACAAGGGCCCCGTCATCGAGTACCTTGCCAAGTGCAGCGGCGACTGCTCTTCCGCCACCAAGACCGACCTCAAGTTCTTCAAGATCTCCCAGAAGGGTCTCGACGGCGGCAAGTGGGCCTCTGACGAGCTCATCGGCAACGGCAACAAGTGGGAGGTCACCATCCCCAGCAGCATCGCCGCCGGCAACTACGTCCTCCGTCATGAGATCATCGCCCTCCACAGCGCTGGCCAAGCGAACGGCGCTCAGTTCTACCCCCAGTGCATCAACCTCCAGGTCACCGGCGGTGGCTCTGCCAACCCTTCGGGTGTTGCCGGCACCAGCCTGTACACCGCCCAGGACAAGGGCGTCCTCTTCGACATCTACAGCGGTGCCACCAGCTACCCCATCCCCGGCCCGGCTGTCTTCAGCTCCAAGAAGCGCCGCAGCCACGCTCGCGACGTCGCCTCCGCAAACTAAGCCGTTTCTCGTTGCACGAGACCATGACATGAGAGTATACCCTACCACTATAACGGATGGCAGGCCTGTCGAGTTGATGTCAGTCAAGGGAGCGTTGCGCCCCATGGAGGGAACGCTTTATGCCCGTCTTCGATCTGCAGTTGCATGATTGGACAAATTCTTATTCATTGTACATATCTTGGCCTCGATGATCGCTCCTCGACACTTTGTCGCTGGAGATGAGCTTCGGCTGGAGGCAACCCGTTTCACAAAGCATGTTTGGTGTAAATAGCAGTCGTAAGGTGTATCGAATACATACAATTCAATTCAACCGCATTGTCTCCAACCATCTCTCGAGTGAATCCACCATGCGATTCCCGGCATGTATCGAGGTTTCAGAACTTCTAGTGCGGGTGGTTTGGAGCGGCGCCAAACCTGCCTGGTTTTTGTTGCAACCCCTCAAAGCATCCCGGTGCATGGCAAATTCTGCCCTGAATTTCCTTGAAACATAGAAAAACAAACCTGTGTACATGTACCTTGCGTGTTTGTCGCCGGCGGTCTGGGCGCGCCGATCACTTATACAGGGTTTGACGTTCATGCGCTGACTTACACACCCAAACATTAATGATTAGACGTGGATTTAGGATTAGAGTTTGCTAGAAATAAGGCGAGTTGTATGTCGATCGTCAAGGATGGGGATTTGGAAAAGCCGGGTACTGCTTCATCATTCTATTTTCCAGTAGTTACGATTGCTAGTCGTTGGGTTCCTCAGTCCAAATTTCAACGTCCGCCATTTGAGCAAAAGTTGAGTGAATCGAGAGCTCTGGTCAAAACTTTGATGTTGTTTCCTATGCCTTGCAATGACATAAACATGGAAAACATCTCAATTCCTTCAACACCTGGAAGTAGACCAGTTGAGAAAGCGAGTAACGTTCATCTTTCCTTTGACTCCAGATTCCAGGCTTTCGTTGAGGGGAAACAATCAAAATCGATGCCTCTAGTTCTTGAATGAGCCAGGCAGTATTGATTTTATCG
>MU846142.1:0-42501 GCA_030867225.1 Colletotrichum caudatum
GAGACAGATAGGAGGAAAACTTCACTAACAGCTAGGCTAGCTAGCCAGGCCAGGCCAGCAGAAGTACCGTAATGTTAGCTAAACCTAAAATAGTACAGGTGTGAGCATCAGGGCACCCAAAAGGGGTATGAAGCTTCGGCTGGCTACTGTAATGCTAGGTGCTCGCAAGATAACTAGCTACCATACCGTTGAACACACCTTGTGTCGTAGACAAAAGTGAATCCACAATTGCCGAGCAGCAATTGTGGCTTATATCACCTTGCGACACCTCGGGTAACGGGTAAACGGTGTTGGCCTTATACAATCATCAGCAAAATAAAAGTATCATGGCTAACATTCAACGAAAACGAACCCAAACTACAACTTTGTTTAGGGGCATGTGGGTTGGGGTGCCTAGTTGGCTGATTTACTTTCGGCCTGCAACCACTTGATAAGTTTTCACGTGTATAGGAACAGCCCATTGTCTTTCAGCTCCCACATATCTGTACCAAGAAACTGACCTGGAGGCTGAAGTTAAATACAAGCCTTCATTTGCCACACGATTCATTGACTACACGTCATCTGCGAAAGACTGATTTGGGTACGGAAACTTCATTTGGTCAGAATGAAACGGCTTCAGCGACGATGCACCATGGATTGCAAAGCATGATGCAACGTACATCTACATTTCCGCAAGGTTTAGTTTGCAATGAAGCTTTATCGTCTTCGTGTAATTCCAGGCGCAACCGTCCCCATTATTTTGACGAATCCCATATATTTCCAATAACCATCTACATGTCCCATCAATTTCACTGTGACCGCAGACTCTCAGGTGATCAACAAATGTAAACAAGCAAATTGCTTTCTTAACACCATCTTTCATACACAAACTTTGACGAATTCTGCCATATCTTCAGAGTCAGAGACAAATGAGCTCATTCATCTTTGTTGAATCAAAAGTGCCATCTTTGACGGCCTTGCTGCTCTGGGGAATCTGTTTTGCAGCTCTTGGCATACTATCAAGATGCGTCTATCTTTTGTACATTCATCCCCTCGCCAAGTACCCGGGACCTCCTTATGCTGCTGTCTCATATATATGGTACGCTATAAAGTGGCTTCAGGGGAGATATCCTTGGGCCGTGGAAGAGCTTTTTGACAAGTACGGATGTGAGTGTCAATTGCAGTGCTCCTTTCCTGTCTAATGATAGTTGAGAAATGGTCTTGCTGACGACGCTTTACGCAAAACAGCCGAAGTCATCCGTGTTGGGCCAAATGAGCTTGCATTCAGATCGCCACAGGCCCAGCACGACATATACATGGCGACAGTTCGTAACCGCGAGACTTTCGTGAAGACGGGGTTTCAAGATCTGGGAGGCAATGAGCCAGGCATCACAGCTGAGCCAGATCCGGAAAAACACCGCACGCTTGCCAAGCAGCTTACCCCCGCGTTTTCTCCTCGAGCAATGTGGGCGCAAGAGATACACGTACATCGCTACGTGGACCTACTAGTCGAGCAGTTAGCCAATCACGGCGGCTGCAGCCCTGAAGGTGTCAACATGACCGAGGTATGCCAATGATCCAACTATTCTTGCATTTCTGATCCCAGGTTCTGCTTTTTCTAAACAAAAACATGTATAGTGGGTTGACTGGCTTGTCTGCGATATTGCCGGTTACATGGCTTGGAGCCACGAGTTTGACAACTTGAAAAACGGTGAGCCTGACCGCTTTCGAATGATCAATGGCTCAAGAACGAATAGCTACTAACAAAGGCAGCTGAACCGAGTTTTTACCTGCGAGAGTCGATTAAAGTTGGCCTCCATGGTACAGTTCGACAAGTGCTAAAGAAATTCCCGCTTCTGTACCCATTGTCGCCTTTGTTTGTTCCCAAGTCCGTCTCCAAAACCATCCCGACCTGGATCAGGTTGAACACGGAAATTGTAGCGCAGCGTCTTTCCAAGCGACAACAGCTGCAGGGCAAGGATTACTTCTCGTGGCTCCTTCGGGACGAATCAAAGACAGAGTCGGAAGAGTGGTTGATCGCGCAGTCCAACGTTTTGATTGCCGCAGGTTTCGACCCCCTATCCAACATACTTACATCGGCAATCTTCTATCTCTGCAAGACGCCACGTGCACTTGACCGATTCGCTGAGGAGATCAGGGGAGAGTTTAGCAGCTATTCTGACATCAATGCCGAGAAGCTACAAACCGCAAGGTATCTCAATGCTGTCATTGACGAATCCATGCGAATTCATACAAATGCAGCATTTGGCCTCCCGAGATACAGTCCTGGAGCTCTCGTGGACGGCGAATACATCCCGAAAGGTGTAAGCTTAAGATATCTGAGCCCCCACGTACCCGAATAGGAAACGCTGATACATTTCTAGGTCGTCGTGCAAAACGCCTCGTTCGCCACTACGCACAGCCCCAAGTACTTCCATCGCCCTAGAGAGTTTTGGCCAGAGCGTTTCCTGCCCCAGGACCACAAGTGGTATGACGAAAGCTTCAGCCACGACTACTTCAAGGCCTTCAAGCCGTTTTCGCTAGGACCGCGAGCTTGTCCCGGCCGAGAAATCGGTATGATGCAAGCCCGCATTACCTTGGCGAAACTGGTTTGGGCATATGACATGGAGCTGGTCAATACCGAAACCGACTGGGATAAAGAGTCTAAACTGTATTTTATTTACGAAAGGCCAAAGGTCCAGGTCAGTTTCCATAGACGCTTGTAAGCCTGTCCAGACAGATTTGCATGCGGCAATGGCCCCTCAGGAGGTGCAGAAACAATGTTGGGGTGGAGGAGTTGGGACCAAGAATGTTTGTAGTTTGAAGCTTTTTGTAGCAATGTCTATTCTTATGTACTGTGTACTATCAAAACACCTCAAAAAATGCATCATGACTTGAGTGGTCAAGTAACACAACATAGTATAACATCAGGAAAACACAGCAGTAAGCCATGCGCCGTATTGCTGTACTGTCTGCTCGCGTCTGTGACGAAGCAATTGATGCATTGTGTTCATAGAGTTTCAAGCAGAAACAGGTTTTTAACCGATATTTTTGTACCGTTCTACCGATCTTGGAGAGTACAAGAGTCAGGAGTCTTGGAGAGCACAAGAGTCAGGAGAGTTTGGGCCGAAAACGGCGGTGCAATGTGTCAAGGGCGGTTCCTCTTCAAGGCGTTCTGTTGCAATGGGGTCATGTGATATAAGGCGTGAATTGCTGCCTGCAATTAACGGCGTCGTTTTTTTGTGTGCCAGTCATGAGCCTATTTATCTACAGCTGTTATGCCTTTATAGTTTAAGTGTAGCTTTGGCGTCTGAGCTTATAGAGCTTATGGTTTGAATCCTGTGTATATGCAAGGGACAGGTTGTAGAGACTCTACCTAGATAAGTTAAACGGCAACCACCTAGAGTTTGGCAAGATGTACCTAATCAGAAGGTTTAAAAAGCGTTGTGGCAGGTTTCCGCCTTAGGGTTGTGTGTACCTTTGGAGGGCTATAAGTCTTCCCTGCTAGTGATAATGTAGGCAGATCACAGAAGGTTTCTGCGATCTAGGGGGTGTGTTGCAGTGGGGTTATTGATATAAGGCGTTAATTACTACCTGTAATTGATGGTGTCGTTTTTTTGTGTGACACGTTCCATATCTACAAACTTTGATCAGGTTTTGAACCTTACATGATGTCACGTGACAAAACGATATCACCGTTAGTTACATAGGCAGTAAGAGTGGCTTATATATCGTGACACATGACATATGCTTGAGAATTATATCTTCGTTGTAGGCCCCCTTCATGGCCGAGCAGCTAACACTGAAGACCTGCATCTTGAGTCAGGCTGCTATCTATGCATGCAACATCACGCATCAAGTTGCTAAACCTACGTGAAATTCTTGCGTATTGAGTCAGGCTGCTATATATGCATCCAACATCACGCATTGAGTTGCTAAAGTTACATTAAATTCTTGTGCCTTGGGTCAGGCTGGACAAGGCTGACTTTGCTTTAGGCTCTCTATAGGATGACGTACAGAGCTATATATATCGTTATATTTAGGTTGTGTCAGGACATTTTTACTTCAGTCACGGCGTAGGTTGTGTAAACATGTTGCGAGAACGACATTTTCAAAACCGCAGGCACGTGACTGTAGTGCCCGCCTAGAATTTTAAACTGCCCCAGACATTGACTTTGACGGCAAGTACATATACTTCCGAAGTATACAATGTAAACAGTTAGGTTAATGAAGATAGAATTATTGACAAAATCTGAGGTTGCATCCACCGGCAACAGACGCGATATACAGAGTATAAACACAGTTTGCAGGTTTTCTTCCAAGGGTGAACTATGTAGAGATCCAGTGCCGGTATTGCCAGTTCTTTGTAGATTGCTGCTCTGAATCTCTATCTAGGAGCCCAATCTTTGATGCCTCAATTATGTATTATACTCGTTCTCGGGTATTAAACTTAGACTGTGTCGATGATCGTGTGTGTATGATACCTGTTCGACCCGGGGGGGACTGTCGTGGATTAGGACTTTGAATATGCGTCATCTGGTATGCAAACTCACGCTTTATTACAGAACATAAATATGTTTGAGGACCGCGGGATCTCGTCCCTGTTGCAACATGAACATCCAGGTTCTTCTTTTTTGTGCAAAATGCCTTGTCTGAACAACATATCCGAGCCCATTGCTGTGATCGGCATTGGCTGTCGTTTCCCAGGAGCTTCTTCTCTCACAGAATTAGTCGATGTTCTCAGAAATCCCGCGGACTTGTCGCAGGCCATCCCTCCAGACCGATTCAGCATCGATTGTTACCACCACAATGACGGAAGCCACCATGGCAGCACCAATGTTCGAAAATCTTACTTTCTGCGGGAAAATGTCCGCAAGTTTGATAACAACTTTTTCAACATTACTGCTGTAGAGGCGTCTTCTATAGACCCCCAACAGCGAATCCTGCTCGAAACAGTGCACGAGGCCTTTGAGAATGCCAATGTATCCATGCCACAACTTAAAGGCTCGGATACGGCCGTCTACGTCGGCTTGATGTGTGGAGACTATGAGAACATCTTAAACAATGACCTTGACGCTGTTCCAAAATACCAGGTAAGAGATGTTGGACATCTCAGTCTGTTTGAAACCGTGGGTATCCGTCAATGGCTAATGAAAGTACTCAGGCTACTGGCATTGCTCGCAGTATCATTGCCAATAGGATCTCGTATATATGGGATCTTCATGGCCCATCCATGACAATTGATACGGCTTGCTCTTCAAGCTTAGTTGCTCTACACCATGGCGTGCAGGCCTTACGGCTAGGCGAGTCAAACTTAGCTGTTGTGGCAGGGTCCAACTTGCTGCTCGGACCCGAATGTTACATCACGGAGAGCAATCTTAACATGCTTTCACCAACTGGAAAGAGTCGAATGTGGGATGCTGAAGCGAACGGCTATGCTCGAGGCGAGGGTGTGGCTGCTGTAGTGCTAAAGCGTCTGAGTGATGCTGTTGCCGACGGAGACTTCATCGAGTGTATTGTGAGGGAGACTGGTGTCGGTCAAGACGGCCACACCAATGGCATTACTACACCGAGTGCAGAGTCTCAAGCATCTCTCATCCGCCGCGTCTATGCCAAGGCTGGTCTTGATGTGATCAAGGACGGCTGTCAGTATTTTGAAGCACATGGCACTGGAACACCTGCTGGCGATCCAGTGGAAGCGGAAGCAATTCATTCTGTCTTCATCGATTCCTCAAGAAATCACGTCCGGGCTGATCCGCTTTACGTCGGATCAATCAAGACGGCGATCGGTCACACCGAGGGCACAGCAGGCTTGGCGGGCCTTATCAAGACAACGGCTGCCCTGCAACTTAAGACAATTTTCCCAAACAAGCACTTCAATAAGCTAAACCCCCGCATCGCGCCTTTCTACAGGAACCTGAAGGTCCCAACCGCGGAGGTCCCGTGGCCCAAACCACTAAACGGCCAGCCGCTCAGGGCCAGTGTAAACAGCTTCGGATTCGGGGGTACAAACTCGCATGTCATACTGGAAAGCTATGACAACGACGGTTTCTCCAATCAAGTTTCAGAGGTCACGGTTCCGGTCTTTGTGCCGGTTACTTTTTCAGCCAAGAGTGCAGACTCGCTGTACGGCGGACTTGCGGACTATGTCCAGTGGCTGAATCTGCATCCGGAAGCTAACATACGGGATGTGGCAATCACGGCTTCCAGAAGGTCGCCTTTCGCTTACAGGGCCGCTATAACAGCTGCGAGTCTCCCTGAACTCTCGGCGAAACTGTCAGATGTCATCCGAGACCGACGAGTTGTGGCACCAACTCGCGGTGCCCCACGGACAATCGGCATCTTCACGGGTCAAGGGGCTCAGTCTTTTGGTATGATGGCCGAGGTTCTGCGCGCCTCTCCTTGGGCACAGGACCGCGCACGTCAACTAGAAGGGGCTCTTTTAGAAAAAATCCCGCCAGAAGACAGACCGCCCGAGTCGTTGGTTGACCAGCTTCTTCTAGGTCGCTCTCCAAACGGCTCGTCTGTGATGGAAGCGAGACTTTCTCAGCCCCTGTGTACCATGATCCAGATCCTCATGGTGGACGTACTCCGAGTGGCTGGTGTCAGTTTTGATGCCGTCGTAGGTCACTCCTCTGGAGAGATGGCTGCCGCATATGCTGCGGGCTACCTCACAGCAGAGAGCGCCTTGTGCGCTGCCTATTACCGAGGTGTGCATAGCAAGTTGGCTGGCGGTTGCTCCGGCGAACAGGGAGCCATGATGGCAGCTTCTATGTCCTACATAGAGGCGCGTCGGTTTTGCGCACGGCCAGAATTCAAGGGGCGTATTTCTGTAGCCGCCAGCAACTCTCCAGGTAGTGTCACTATCTCAGGAGACGAGGACGCCATTCTCGAGGCCGAGGAATATCTCGAGGTCGAGAACGCCAACCCGAAGCGTTTGGTAGTCGACAAAGCGTATCACTCTCACCACATGAATCCGTGTTCCAGCGCTTACCTAGAATCGCTTAGAGCTGTTCGGGGTTTTGAGTCTGATCCTGACACGTCGACTCGGTGGTTTTCCAGTGTTTACGTTGAGGAGGCCAGTAAGTTGCATCTTACGGCGGACTATTGGAATAAAAACATGGTCCAGCCGGTCCTATTCTCCCAGGCTCTGGAAAAGGCGTGCAGCGACGTCGGCTCTTTCGATCTCGTGGTTGAGGTCGGACCGCATCCCGCCCTTCGGGGTCCGGTTCTGCAAACCTTGAAAAGCCTGGAACCTCAGAGCCAGCCAGCCTATGCCTTCTTACTCCGTAGAGGAGAAGACAGCGTGCAATCTTTCCGCGAGGGGCTCGCACAGCTTTGGCGGGCTGGCTTAAATCCCAAGCTAGCTGCCGTGGACAAGCTCTTGTCTAGTGTCTCGGGCCAGACACTGAGGGGCCTCCCGATATACCACTGGCAACATGACCAGGAGTTCTGGCACGAAACCCGGTTTACCAAAGCTCTCCGGAGGCGCGAAAAGCCAGTCCATCCGTTGTTAGGCAAGCTGCTTCCTGACAGTTCCGACGTGGACATGAGGTGGCGCAACATTCTCTTGGAATCGGAGTTGCCCTGGCTTGCTGGCCATAAGATACAGGGTCAAACCATTTTTCCTGCCACCGGTTACTTATGCATGGCAATCGAAGCGGCCAGGGAGATCGCACAGGACAACCAGAGCATTCAAACCATTGACGTCAGCAATCTGGACATACGTCAAGCTCTGCTCATCCCGCCAGATGACCCCGGGGTCGAGGTTGTATGCACGATGACAAACGTGCGTCGCGATCGCAAGACTAAAATCACGGCCGACTTCTCGCTGTACTCTTCTCCCGGCGACAGCTTAACCCTCATGGCCAAAGCGACTATAGAACTGCGTGTGGGACCATCAAAAGAAGGCATACTGCCATTTACTCGCCAGCAAGACATTTCGGACTGCTTGATGAGACCTATTGACAGCGATGTCATATACACAGCCTGGAGCAGCTTGGGTTATGGGTACACAGGGCCGTTCCGCGCTATTCAAGATGCCTCGAGGAAGCTTAACGCGGCAACTGGTTCCATCGTTAATACCCTAGGTGATGGTTCAATGCTTTTGCATCCAGCCACCTTGGACGCCGCTATTCAGACAATCTTATTGGCCTACTGCCACCCAGACGATGGGGATCTGTTCTCGACACACGTACCACGAACCATCGGGAATGTTCGCATCGACTATGGACTGGCAAATGCTGTTGGCCAGAGCCTCCCAAAACTCGGATTCACCGCAATCGTCCCAGATCGTGAGGGTTCCGGTGTGAGCGGGGATGTCGAACTGTTTACTCAAGAGGGGCATGGTGTCGTGCAGATCGAGGCAATTCAGTGCGTTCAGCTTTCTCCGGCAACAGAAGAGAGTGACGCAAAGATTTTCTACCGCACAAAGTGGATTGCCGCCTTTCCTGACGCTCAGAGCGTTTGCGTGGACGGACATGCCACAGCGGACGATCACGAACTGGCAGAGAACCTAGAACGTTTGTCTTTCTACTACATGGCACAGCTTGGAAGGGCTTTCCCTCAGGGTCACCAGAAACGACAGGACCCCAACTGGAAGAGATACTTTGGCTTTCTGGCCCACGTTCGCAGTCTTGTGGATTCCGGTATCCATCCCTACGCCAAGAAGCATTGGCTTCAAGACACGCCAGAGACAATTACTGCCATCGAGACGCGATATCCCGATAACCTGGATCGCAGGGTCATCCAGGCTGTGGGAGAGAACATTGCACAAGTCATACACAGCGGAGCTACGATGCTGGAACATCCACTCCGAGGTCTCCTGGAAGACTACTATGCCCAAGGGATGACCAACCGAGTTTACACCCGCTACCTAGCACGTATAGTTGGGCAGCTTGCTTATAAGTTCCCTGCAATGAATATACTGGAGATCGGTAAGAATTTGGGTCCCAAGTTTAAGAGGGGGGGGAACACTTCACATGCTAACCAGTACATAGGAGCGAACGACGGGAGTGTGACCAAGACAGTACTTGAGGAGATCGGTTGCACATTTGACACCTACACATGTACCGACGTATCCATCAGTCGGTTTGAGAAAGCTCGTGACATGTTCGCCACCCAGAAAGACAAGATGGTTTTCTCAGCTCTCGATCCGGAGCGAGACATCGCCGAACAAGGGTTCAAGCCACACTTGTACGACTTGGTCATCGCCTCGCTGACGTCTCGCGCAACATCCAACCTGAAGCGGACGATTTCCAACGTCCGAAATCTGCTGAAGCCTGGAGGTCATCTTGTCATGCTCGAGATCACCGAAACCGACCCCATCAGACTTGGTTTTGTCTTTGGAACAATGCCGCAATGGTGGATCGGCGATGCCGACGGCCGTGAACTCTCGCCCTTCATCGAACCGCCAAAGTGGAATGCTGTTCTCCAGCAGTCTGGCTTCTCGGGCATTGATTCAGTCACCCCTAATGTCCATTGCATTCCGTTTCCCCTCTCAGTAATTACGGCTCAAGCAGTGGACGACAGAGTGCAGTTGCTGCGCAACCCCCTCGACAACAAGACGGCGTTCCCTCGCCTGCTCGTTGTCGGGGGTGGAACTCCGAATAGCGTCCAACTTGTGGACAGCGTCTGTGGGCTGTTGGGGCAACACTACGAGGTTGTTCTCAACATCCGGACTCTCGAGGATTTCAGTGAGGCCTACTCGGGATGCACGGTGTTGTCCCTGGCGGAAATTGACGGGCCTGTCTTGGAGAACATCAACGACGCTACTCTCGGTGCCTTGAAAACAATCATGTCGACCTGCCCGACGCTTCTGTGGGTTACACATGAGGCTCGAGATAGATGCCCGGGATCGATGATGGCTATTGGTTTCTTCCGCACCATGCTCTGGGAAATGCCCGACCTGAATTTCAGGTCTATCGACTTTTTGGATGCGAGCCTACCCGCCTCCCATGTCATCTGTTCTTCTCTCCTAGAGTTTGAGATGTGCATTTCATTGGGCCTGAAGAACAATGGAACCGATATTCTCTGGCCTCTTGAAAGGGAGCTCGCTCACAGAAACGATCGTCTAGAGATCCCGCGGCTGATAGCATCTCCCGATCTCAACGACAGATACAATGCGAGCCGAAGACTCATCCTTCGTAAGAACGGAGATGACCAGATCCGACTCTCGCACGATGGTTGGCTTGAACGAGATGCATCTGCTCTTTCGAAAAAGGCAATGGCCTCAACAAATGGCAATCGCCTCCAGCTCAAAGTCGAGTACTCGACCTCGTTCCCGGTGCCTATACTATATTCGGGTCTGAGCAATTCGTACTTGGTCTTCGGAAGAGCGGCAAACTGCAGTAGCCCAATCATCGCTTTGGTGCCTCAATGTGCCTCGACGGTGACGCCGTTACCTGGCTCAGTCTGCCAAGTTCAGGATGATTGCAACCCGCCACTTGTTCTGACTCAGGTTGCATCATCACTGCAAGCGGTATATCTGCTTTCTCACGTTCCCAACGGCCAGCGCCTACTCGTACACAACCCCACCACAGAACTTGCCTTGGCCATCAAGTCTTTGGCCAAGGATCGGGATATCCGAGTCACCGTGACTTCGACCGACCAACAAACCAAATTCGTCCATCTAAATCCTTTTATGCCAGCCCGTTTGCTGAGAGATAAAATTGGTCCCAACCACCTTTACTTTGCGGACTTTGGCAAGACTACAGAGTCTTCAACGGAAGGGTCCATTCGACACCTTCTTCCCAAATCCACGGTTATCATCGATACGGAGCCCATTCTTGCCACTGATGGGTTACGATCAGCCACATCTTTGCCCTACGGCATCCCCATGGGACCTACCGAGGCTGTTCCGGCCTCTGCACAGCTCTCTGCAGCGTACAATCTCGGCCGTGGACTCTCGGTGCAACCACTTCAGCTCATTTCCCTGAGCGACTTTTCCAGTCAACGGCCAAATCTGAATAAGAACATCCTCGACTGGAATGACACCGAGAGCGCCCTCACACGTGTCCTGCCCACAGGTCGTCATATAGCATTCCTGCCGCATCGCACGTATTGGCTTGTCGGCCTCACCGGGGACTTGGGGCTATCTCTTAGCGAATGGCTCGTGCGAAAAGGAGCTCGGTACGTGGCTCTGAGCAGCCGTAATCCAAAAATCAGCCCCGACTGGCTGGAAAAGCATCGCAAAGCCGGCATCACCATTGCCATCATTCCGTGCGACACATCAGACAAAGCCAGCGTGGATTCGGCTTACCAGAAGATCAAGGATTCTCTTCCACCACTGGCCGGAGTGGCTCAAGGCGCAATGGTCTTGCAAGATGGGCCTGTCCGAGACTTGGACGCGCAGAAACTTGCCAAGGTTGCTGGTCCCAAGGTCGCGGGCAGCATGAACCTCGACAGGCTTTTCGAGGAGCACGGTGTTGATCTGGACTTCTTCATCTTCTTCTCTTCTAGTGTGGCGATCGTTGGCAATTATGGGCAGTCCAGCTACTCAGCTGCCAACGCCTTCATGCAAAGCTTGGCCTCCCAGAGAAGACGTCGCGGCCGGGCCGCTTCGGTCATCAACCTCGGGCTCGTTATTGGCATAGGGTACGCAATGAACGAGATGAATCGCAGCCAGCACGAAACCTTGCGTAAAAACGGATTCAGATGGACATCCGAGCACGATCTTCACCACGCATTCGGAGAAGCAGTTCTGGCAAGCCCTTCTTCGTCAAACCTTGACCATGAGATTACACTTGGTCTCGATACTTTCCCAGCCGATGGCCCTTCAGGACCCCCATGGGCGGAAGAACCAAGGCTCTCTCATATGTTTACTCGCGACCCCAATATGAGCGCTGCATCCAAGGGAGGCGGTACTGATGCACGGTACACTCCCCGTGAAAGGTTGGCCGCTGCTCCCTCGCTCAAGGAAGCCGAACGCGTAGTCAGAGGTATGTATGAATCGCCCCTGCCATAGAGGGCTACTTCCATACGTCATTCGTGAATTATCTATATACTGATAATACTTAGAATGTTTCTTGCCAGAATTGCAGAGCATCCTGAAATTGTCACTCTCCCAGATGGAGGATGAGAAGACACTACTTGGTTCGGGAACCGATCAACTGGGTTTCGACTCACTCATCGCCGTCGAAGTACGCAGGTGGTTTCTTAAGACATTTGATGTCAAAATCGCGACTCTTCAAATTCTGAACACCAACGTTCAAGGCATTATCGATCTGGCCTTGTCCAATTTGGACAAACCGAGTAAACCCAATCTGGTCTTGGAGACCGAGAGCAAGCAAGACGATCAAACTTCTAGCCCACTCTCGGAACCAAATCCGAGTTCGCCGGCCACGGATTCATCCGCTTCCTCATCTCCTATCTTAGTTGATCAGAAGAGCCACGGTCTCATGCAGCCTGGAAGCACGCAAGACAATGGGACTTTTACCCCCCTCGAATCAGATGTGGAGTCCCCAATCACAGCATCCTCCAGTCCAGTTGATCAGAAGGCATCTGCTTTCACGGCTACCGACTTGGACAAACTACAGCATTCTCTTCGGTATGGACCTCATCCTCTATCCGTTGGTCAGGAGATGTTCTGGTTCATGCACAAACTCATGCCAGATGCCAACACTCTCAACGGCACGATTGTGTACCGTGTGACTGGCTCACTAGACGTGGCAAGGCTTTCCGAAGCCGTCCGAGTGCTCGGAGAGCGCCACGAGGCGATGAGAACGGCAATATTTGAATCGGAAAATGGCACGGGCGTGCAAGTTATACTGGATGATGCCACAACACATTTGGAGACACTCACGGCCTCCCATGATGACATTCCGGCCATCATACAGGATTTCGCCAACCATCGTTATCAACTAGATCGGGGCCAAACCATGCGCATACTCCTCGTCTCAACCTCGCCTACGGAGCATCATCTCTTTTTCGGGTTACATCACATCAACATGGATGGAATCAGTCTTCAAGTCATTCAATCGGAGCTGGAAGCTTTTTACAAGGGAGAGGAATTGCACGGGTCGCCCTTGCAGTTCACGGACTTCGCCAGACGCCAGCGTGGGATGGACTGGTCTGACCTCCTGTCGTTTTGGCAAAGCGAGCTTTCCGGTATCCCTGGGGAGCTTCCCATCTTGCCGCTTCCCGATGCCGCCAAGGTGCGCCAACCATTGAAGGAGTATCAAAGCACGGAAATCGGTCGTCGAGTCAACCCTTCTACGATGGCGAAGGTTCGTGCGAGATGCCGTGATCTGCGCGTGACGCAGTTTCAGTTCTATCTCGCCATCTTCCGAGTCCTACTCGTTCGCTTGGCTAATGTAGATGACATCTGCATTGGCATCGCAGACGCAAACAGGTTGAACGAAGACACCATTGAAGCGGTTGGCATGTACCTCAACCTGCTGCCACTGAGGTTCCAGTCGACATGCAGCAAGAGGTTCTCAGACATTGCTCAGGACACAAAGAAAAAGGTACAATCTGCGATTGCTCACTCCGCGCTCCCGTTTGGGTTGTTGCTGAGCAACATGGGCAAACTGGGGTTGCGACGATCCGCAGAGTACAGCCCGGTATTCCAAGCATTTGTCGACTATCGGCAAGGGGCACGAGAGCAACAGCCTTTCGGTGACTGCAACCTCGACGTCAGATTTTGGCAGGGTACCAAAGCTGCCTACGACATCAGTCTTGACATTGTTGACTACAAAGAAGTCCCTACATACATCCGGCTCGCCGTGCAAGACAGTCTCTACTCGAAAGCTGATGCCGATCTGCTTATGGACAGCTATATGAATTTGGTTGACGCTTTTGCTACCTTGACCGGCCAGGAGCAGGATCTGATTGAGAGCGTTCCAATTTTTGATGGCAGGTACATCGGAACCGGGTTGAGCTTCGCAAAAGGTAAGTTGCATCCAATGTTGTGATCGGAAGGGCTTAAAATCTAACAGGGGAAACCGCCAGGAGATTTTGAGCGTTCCGCGTGGCCAGAAAGTGTGGCTCACAGGGTTGCCGAGGTATCAGCCTCTTACCCTGAGAAGCGTGCGATCAAAGATGGAAGCGGCACCATCTTAACGTACGCAGACGTGTCGAACCGGGTAACAGCGATCGCTATGGGCATTCAAAGACTCGGAGTTGGACCGGGATCTGTGGTTGGAGTCTTTCAAGAGCCGACGGCTGGTTTCGTGTGCTCTATGCTGGCGATCTGGCACGCTGGATGTGTCTATATGCCGTTGGACCCGGCAACCCCGATGCCGCGGCTCAAGAACCAAGTTCACCACTGCTCACCGCAGCTTCTTCTCGTAGACAACCGTCTTGCAGACGCGGCAGCTTCCTTTGGGACTCCGGTTTTCAACGTCTCCCCATGCATCGATGCTCAGGAGCCCTTCGAAACGATGTCGGAGATGCCCGAGATCAAATCAACATACCCGGCGGCTGTATTGTACACCAGCGGATCAACCGGCGTTCCCAAAGGCATTGTCCTTTCGCACCGGAACCTGATTCACGAGCTCGAGTTTTCCCCAAAGAGCTACGACTTCGAATTCGAAAACGTCTTATGCCAAAGCGCCTTGGGGTTCGACATGTCTCTGACCCAGATCTTTACAGCTCTTGCTTACGGAGGCTGCGTACACATGGTGCCATTGGCTGAGCGCGGTGATGCGTTGTCCATCACCAAGCGCATTGTCGAGGACGGCATCACCTTCACTGGCGCGACCCCATCGGAGTATCTCTCTTGGCTTACCTACGGTGTTCCAAACCTTGGCCAGTCTGGATCCAGTTGGCGCCGCGCAGTCTGTGGTGGCGAGCCCATCACACCCGCACTTCTCAACGCCTTCGCCTCTCTCGCCAACGACCAGCTGAGGCTTTTCAATGCTTACGGGCCAACAGAGACAACGTGCTCGGTAACTAGAATCGAGGTACCATACCGAACGCTCGCCGAAGCTCCGTCCAAGACTCAGTTGACCGCCGGCCATGTGGCCCCCAACTGCTCCGTCTGTATCGTGGACTCGAATCTCAGACCCTTGCCCATTGGCATGCCTGGTGAAGTTCTGATCGGCGGCGCAAAAGTTGCCGTTGGCTACCTTGGGAACGAACCTCTTACACAGGAGCGATTCGTGCACCATGATCACGTCCCAGACCAGTTCGTTGCGGAAGGCTGGGCCTCAGTACACCGCACAGGAGATGTCGGCCGGCTTCTGTCGACCGGTCAGCTTGTCCTTGAAGGCAGGGTTGCCGGCGACTCCCAGATCAAAATTCGGGGCAACCGAGTCGATCTTACAGATGTGGAAGACGCCATACTTCGTGCTGGACAAGGTCATTTGATCGAGGCCCTGGTCTGTGTTCCGACAAGGGCAGACTCGGACGATACCAGCTCAGATTCCTTGTTGCTTGCTGCGCTTGTCGTGACTGACGCTTCTATCAAGCAGCATAGTGCGGAAGAGGAAAGGTTTCTCGGTGATGTCCTGAGGCGTGTTGATCTACCTCGAGCCCTGAGGCCGACGATCATACGTTCCGCTCGAGCCCTTCCGAAAAGCGCCAATGGCAAGGTAGACCGGAAGGCTGCTGCCAAGTTGCTCAGCATGCATCTGAATACGACAGAAGAAGCAACTCATGATGACGAATCATTGTCGGCAGTCGAGTCGCAGCTTCAACAGGCGTGGGCTGAGGTTTTGCCGTTTGATGGCACTTCCAAGATCCGCAAGTCATCAGACTTCTTCCACGCAGGCGGCAACTCTCTTCTTCTCGTCGCCCTTCAGAAGAAGATTCGGGAAGTTTTCGACGTGCGACTTTCCCTCGTCTCCCTCTTTGACCAGAGCACTTTGTCCAACATGGCTGCCATGATTGAGCGAAGCTCTATGGAGGAGATGAGAATCGATTGGGACGCTGAGACCGACCCCAGGAGCTACCTTCCGGCAGAACATCTCCGGTTGTTTGAAGCACATAATCTCTCCGCACGTGGTTCCGTCGTTGTGGTTCTTACAGGAGCTACGGGTTTCTTGGGCAAGGCGCTTCTTCGGGCACTGGTCCCTGACGAGAGAATCTCGGCCATCCACTGCATTGCTGTGCGCAAAGCAGACCAGCTCGAACCGTTCAGAGACTCCGGCAAGGTCGTGGTGCATGAGGGAGATCTCACATTGCCTCGCCTCGGCCTTTCTACCGAAGCAGCACAATCGACATTCTCCACTGCGGACGTCATCATCCACAATGGTGCCGATGTATCCCACTTGAAATCGTACCAGACTATCAAGAGCGCCAACGTGGGCTCGACTCAGGAGCTTGTTAAGCTAGCACTTGAGCACGGACGAGCAATCGCCTTCCACTTCGTATCCACCGCCGGTGTTTCTGTCTACTCGGGTCGAGAGACGTTTGGCGAGATATCTGCCACGCCCTTCCTGCCCCCGACGGACAACTCAGATGGGTACACGGCGTCAAAATGGGCCGGCGAGAGGTTCCTGGAGAGGGTGCATGGGCTGACTGGTCTTCCGGTGTGGGTGCACCGACCTTCAAACATTCATCGGTTTGAGGATCCTCAGTTCGACCTCTTCCAGAATCTCCTCCGATACTCTCGCATTCTGCAGGCAGTTCCTGTATTCTCCAGCATGCAAGGCTATCTGAACCTTGTCGAGGTAGAAGATGTTGCCCGCGGCGTTTGCGATGATGTTTTCATTGATGCTGATTCGGAGGTTAACTACCGGCATCGCATCAGCGGAATCAATCTGTCAATGGACAAGCTAGCGGATTTCATCCGTGACCAAACCAAATCGCCTGTCGAGGTCCTTGACGTGCATACCTGGTCGGCTAGGGCGGAGGCGCAGGGTTTGTCAGAAACTGTCAGCGAATGGTTTAAGAAGGTTGCGCTTGGAGTTCCTGTTAAGTATCCTTTACTTGTGACTCATGGGGATTAGAGGCTTTATGTGTAGTAATGATTTTGTTGAGATTAAGAGCAGAAGAAGTAATAAGGATAGTTGACTAGCGTTGTTGCCATCCCTTTTATTATTCTGAAAGCTCCTCTGTCTACAAAAGTTAATAAATCACATGTCTTTGAGTACTGACGAAGCCAATGTTAAAGTGTAGCCAACTAGATGTAACTAAAGTAGAGTAGAAATAACGTATGCATTAGTGTAACAGGACACTGACAGTGACGGCCTGCCAATAGACCTCCGACCGGTGCGTTCAACCCAATTGAGCCATCCGACCACCAATGCTCAAGTGTTCCTCATCAAGCACTGCTGTCAACACCACTTATATGGCCAATTGCCTGTCTCACTAGGTAAGGGTTATTGTCCTATGACATTAACCTATATTAGATTTCTCATTTTCAGGTAAGAAAAACCATTCATCTAATATATTTATATTGCCTCTGCTCTACCTTAGCTATATCTAGTTAGCTATACTGTAATACAAAGGCGCCCGCCTACCTAGCTACTACTAGCGTATAGTACCGGCTCTGTTGTATATACATATTTACTAACCTATAACTTCTTAAATGTTTATACATATCCTGTAAATAGTCTCTATACTATATCCTATTATGTACTACTACTTTCCCCTATTCGCCTTAATACTGAACGTGCTTACGGTCGAGAAAACGAACGCCTACGATGCTATTGCAGGCTCGGTGAGAAACCACGTAGTTCCCCCATCTATCTCTGCATCGATACTGCAGAGATAGTGATGCTACGACGTAACGATCAAGTTAACGCGTCCCGTTAAGTGCCACTGCTCCACAACGAAGAGGATGTTAAACCTTGGTAAAGTGCTGCAAGGTTTTAAGCACAGCTGCTCAGCCTTCTTATGCGGTGAACCCGTTTATTTGATCTTGAGTACAGCCTTACCGAAGTTCTGACCATTAAACATACCAATAAGTCCACCCGGAGCGTTATCAATGCCCTGAGTCACGCATAGCTTGGCCTTGATACTGCCGTCAGAGAGCCACTTCTGCATATTCTCCTGGTGTTCATTGGAGTATGCAGGACCAAACTTGGGGGTGGTGACAATATAGCCCTCCATGGTAATGTTCTTGGCGATAATCTGCCCTAGCCCTCTAATACCCTGTTGCTTCGCTGGCGGGATGTTATAGTCTGTAATCTGTAGTAGATGTAAGCTCTTTTGTGTGTTCATATCAGGCTTTTCTGGCCAGTCACATACCATGCCACAGGAGACAACGCGCCCCTCGAAGTTCATACAGGAGAGGGCTACCTCTAGGTGGCGCCCACCAACGTTGTCAAAGTAGATGTCGATTCCATTGGGCGCCAGCTCGGGAAGAACATCCTCAGGGTCGTCCTTCTTGTAATTAAATCCAGTGTCGAAACCAAACTCCTTGATGAGGTTCAGCTTCTCGTCCGAACCTACAGAGCCGATTACTGTGAGACCTTCCCGCTTGGCAATCTGCCCGACTACCTGCCCAACAGCCCCGGCAGCAGAGCTGATGAAGATAGTCTCGCCCTTTTTGGGCTGTCCAATTTTGTACAGACCAGACCAGGCAGTCAAGCCTGATAAGCCGAGAGGACCGAGGAAGAGCGCCAGGTCCAAGTTGTAAGGGTTCTGGATCTTGCGCGTTGCCCCATCCTGCAGGATGCTAGGCGGCAAGCGGGCATACTCGGCGATCGGCGTGTGGGAGAGGACCAAGTCGCCCTCGGCGAAGCTGGGATCGTTGCTCTTCAGGACTTTGCTCACGGTGTGGTTAAGCACGGGGCCGTTGAGCTCAAACGCGGGCTGGTACGACTTGATCCTTACGTTCCTCATGCGGCCGCGCTGGTAGGGGTCAAAGGATGCGTAGATGACCTCAACAAGCAGTCCGTTCTCGGGTACGTCGGCGAGGTCGATTGGGCGGTCCTCGACGGCGAGGTGCTCACCGGCTACAGGCAAGCCTATAGGAATCTTCTTGAAAACGAATGTCTTGTTCGGGGTCATTATGGAATGCGTGAATTTCTGTCTTGAACGTCAAGCAAACCGACTAACAAGGCTGTTTGTATGTTAAATGATCACAGAACGGGCTGCGGGGCTGTAGGCCCACGAAGATTATATCGAAATATCAAGCTTTTCGCTTGAAACTACATTCACGTGCTTCATGCACAGAATCAGTTACTTCAAGGTAGCATTCGTCAGTAATCTTCTCGAGATGCCCGTAAAGTCAAAACGAGGCCCTGATCAGCTCCGTGCTAAATGTTGGTAATTGGTGCCCGAACTGCGGCCGGATTTCGGAATCCAGTAACACCTCTAGCTTGTACCATTCGGAGCTCAGATTCGTACTCGGATCTAGAGGGTTTTGGTCGAAAGGTTATTTCATGCTTGGTTTCTACCATCAACAGAAAACATTGGTGGGATTCAGGTGTAAGGTTTATAGCTTTAACTCACTCGATACATTGTGTTTTGTTACCATTCTACCTAATAGTGAGTAGCTGCTATTATAACTTTACCTCTCGTTATCAGAAACTTATCTAATAATTTCAATCTACTACTGTATGCAGTAGGTGTAAAACATGGTTTGATCATTGCCCTGCTTTGGAGCATAACAGCTGATATTTTGTCCTTGCAGACTTGCTGACTATGATACTAATCAGAGTCCCGTTGGGGTCGCACAGGGACACATCGTATGGCCATACGCGTGCAGTCATGGAGACACAGTGAGGGTATCAAGCCGTTGCAAGTGCCGGTTCCCACGTGCACTATCCCGTGTCGACTGTCAACCTTTTTGAACAGATTGCGGCTGAAGATGCCCTATTTATAAATCAGGCAACCCTTTCTACAGTCTGAATTTGTGATAACTGAAAGCTGGTGTGAAACGAGAGAGATGAAAACAAACCCACACGGTCTGCAGAATTTCAACCTAAAAAGTATACAGGGCAATGCCGACCCAGATCCCAATGCAAACTTCAAATAAACACAATCGGTTAACAATCGGTTAACAATCGGTTATTTGGCTACCATCGATGAGCGACGCTGCATTGACATTCTGTCGTTTTTAAATGATGCATTTGCGACACTGCGATGGAATGTGTTAAGGTAGCTCCCCTTAGTACTACTTAGCCACTCTACTGCTGATTCGTCTATATTGTGTTGATCTTCTATGTCCCGGATAGTACTTCAGACTTATTGAAGCGTTTATATACGATTGTTTTGCTGGGTGTAATGAGTTGGGATACTTGCCGTATGGATTGACTTGTCTGTCTGAAGTTCCGAAGTTGTGCTGGCCCTTACGCTGCCTTGCTTGTGGGCTTAAGAGTAAAATGCTCCTGCCATCGGAATCCCCCCTTTCAGGTGGCCAAGTCTATCTATTCTATAAAGACGACATCTATCCAGTGGCACTGTCAGATTTGACGCCTTTCCTGCTAGGGTTAGTAGTGTAAGAGATCAGCTTATAAAGACCAGAGGAATATATAATAATACCTTTTTACAAAAACCTAGTATTGCCTCAGTTGCAATAAAGCAAAAGCCGGAGAGAATAGAAACCAAAAAAACAAACATACAACACCAGGTATTCGCTGGTCGTCACCGACCCAACTACTAATCCGGCCCTCACTGGCTTATCTATGGGAGAGCGGACGGGATCCCGAGTTTTCCAGTGGGTGTGGTCGTATGTGCTATTGCGAGAGCTCTAGGTCAACTATGAAAGTATGCTAGGGACGGGGAACACAGAGGGAGGAAGGGGGGATTCATGTAGACCTCGAGATTTCGTGTTTATGTGGCTTGAACCCAGAGAGACCTAGAGGGTGTTTCGATTTTTAAACGTCCGGCTCGTCTCTAACAGCTTAGTCGGGTAAGGTAAATAGGTTGGGCACATTCTATATCAACACACGGTTATCCTTCTCGTCTTGTGTGTCTCTTTTCCCCCCCCTTAAATCCCCCCAACGCCATCGCAATGCATCAGTGACCAACAAGGTCCAGTTCCCCCCGTCGAATACCCCTCAGGGGGAAAGGGGGTAGGGGGGGGTAGGGGGAGGCGGATCGTGATCTTCCCTTCCCTTGTCCCCTCTCTCCCGCCCCCTTTTTCTTGACAAGGCATAACCTCATCGTCGACGTCTCCGATCCCTTCGAGAAACCTGCGAGGCCTGGTATACGCACTGGTCAACCGCGGATCGCCAGGAACAACCTTCGCACGTCACACAAACATCTAAACCCAGAAAAGAAGGAAGAAGAAGGAAAAGAAAAACAAATTGAAGCACCCCCCCCGATTCAGAAACCGTCCTGCTAGGCAGATCCCATCATCAGGCTCTCGACCATGCCGCCCGTCTCGCACGCGAGCTGCGCCTTCTCGACCTCGTGGGCGACGCGGCGCCTCAGCGTCCGGAAGCCATCGAACAGCTCCGCGCTCGCGGCGGCGTACTCGGCGTACAGCTCGACGAGCACCAGGCCGACCTCGACGCAGACGCTGACGTACCGCGGGTCGATGACGTGGTTGCACGTCCACTTGAGCACCGGCTGCACCGTCCTCTCGTCCCTGCCCTCGAGCGCGCCCCGCACCGCAGACCGGTGCCGCAGCGCCAGCAGCAGCGTCAGCACCGCGAGCGGCGAGTGGTCCTTGGCCTGCGGGTCGAGGACCTGGTCCAGCGCGCTGGCGTAGCGCCCGTGCCGCAGCGCCCTCTGCCACGCCGTCTCCTTGGCGCGGGAGACGCGGGCGTCCTGCGCGACGATGACCTCGGCCTGGCCCTCGCCGAGGGCCTCGAGGCGGCGGTGGGCGGCGACCTTGCGCTTGCGCGTCTTGACGGCGCGGTCGTGCTGGTCGAGGGTGCCGGCGATGAGGGCGGCCATCTCGCGCTCGCGCTCCTTTTGGCGGGTGGCCTCGGGCCCGGTGAGGCGCGTGCGGATGGACAGCACGCCCGACTGCATGCCGACGACGAGGTGGCGGTCGGCGTGGTCGGGGGAGTCGGAGGCCGAGAGCACGCGGAGGGAGAGGATGGGCGAGGGGTACTTTGTGGAGGAGACGACGTTCCAGGCCGTCGTCTCAAAGACCTTGACGTGGCCGTCGAGGCCGCCAGTGACGAGGCGGGTGCCGTTGGAGGCGAGGCTGAGGGAGGTGACGGTCTTCTGGTGGTTGGAGATCTGGTGGACGGGGCGGGCGGCGACGAGGTCGAGGACGGAGACGTTGGGGCCCGAGGCGGCGAGGAGGGTGGTGCCGGAGGACAGGGGCAGGACGGACTCGACGGGGGCGGCGTGCTTGAAGGTCATGACGGCGGCGTTGGAGCCTATTCTGGGGTCCCAGATCTTGACGGTGGAGTCGTAGGAGCCCGAGACGACCATGTTGCTCGCGCCCGAGGGGGACGTGGCCGGGAAGAACTCGGCGCAGCGGACGTAGTCGGCGTGGCCGACAAAGGTGTGCGTCGGGTCGTTGGCGGTGAGGTCCCAGAGGCGGACGGTCTTGTCGTCGGAGGCGGAGAGCAGCGTCGTGGGCTGGGTGTTTGAGAAGCGCGTGGCCCAGACGGGCTGGCGGTGCTTGGTCCAGGTCTTGAGGATGGAGCGCGAGTGGGTGTCGAAGACCTGCATGCGCCCCGTGTCCTCGGCGGCGACGAGCACGCGGCCGTCGCGGCGCAGGGAGCCGGAGCGGGCGACGTCGGCGAATCGCGTGATGGTCTTTTCGAGCTTGCGGGTGCGCGACGAGTAGAGCTGCACGCGGGTGCCGGTGGTGACGGCGAAGAGGCCGTCCGCCGACGTCGAAGAGATGTGCGTGATCGGATAGGATGTCGGCGAGGGGATCTGGAGCTGGTTCTTGAAGGACTTCCAGTAGCGCTGCTCGGCCGTCACGGGGGACGGGCCCGAGGGCAGCTTCACCTGCGGGAGGGGTCCCACGGGAGCTGCCATTGTGGTGATGTGCGTGCTACTTGTTTCTGCGGCTCAGGTTTCGGGTAGGAGTAGTCGGTATGCTTGCGTGTGAGGAGTGGCTGTGGCGGAGAAGGCGCAATTGGGGGGTGATATCGTCGTTGTGATAGACGTTGGTGATGTTTTTTTATTTATTTTTTGGAGTTTGGCCAAAAAAAAGAAAAGAAAAAGAAAAAGATTCTCGATTGAGAATTTCTTTGGTTGGCTAGTCCCGGCCCGGTTTAGCGGGCACCCCACGCCGGCTCGATAAGATAAGGCGCGGGGCCGGGGACCTCGAGGCTTGGAAGGATTCGTGCAAAAAAAAAAAAAAACTGGTACATGAACAAGCTACCTAGATAGCCTGAAAACAAAGGCGTGATGTGAAAACCTACAAGACATGGTTGTTCAATGCATCCGATGTTGAACGTGTGTTTTTCTCCTTGCATTCAATGAGACAATCGAGTGTTGTGTATCCGCGAAACATCTTGATATCACGTAGGCACCAACGATAGGCAGCAAGGGCGTACGGATACTGGCTCTGGCTTCACATCTAACCTTGTGCTGTATGAGAAGCCTCCAGTAAAGCAGACAGACCCAACGCATGCGTCTGACCTCGTTATTTCTGAGCACAGAAGTTCACTCTGAGAGCACCAACGCTCCCGCCCCAAAATCTAGTTCTAGGTAAACTCGCCGGATGAAGCAAGCATCCATGCCCGCCGCCTTTGACAAGGGGAGCGCACCACACTTACACACTTCGTCAGCCAACACCGTGTCCAAACATCTCGGCATCGAACGTGAGAAAAGCCTCGACGGCTGTGTCGATCTTCAACAATGCGCAAATACCATGCTGCAGAACCCCGAGGCTGACAGCCGTCCGTCCCGTCCATCCAACACCCCCTCCCTCCCCCCCTCCCCCCCGCCATGCCCACCCCTCGAGTTGCAGAAGTGTAGCCGGAGCCAACCACCCACCTGCACCACCCCCACCCCGACCCCAAACAAGGCCGACCAACCGGCCAAGAAGTCGCCAAGCGAAAAGTTAACAAGCCGCGGATGTGACCTCACCCCCCCCCCCCCCCCCCCCCCCCCCCCCCCCCCCACCGCTTGGGAGAACTTAAGTCTAAGTCCCAACCCCCCCTCGAAACCTCCGTCTCCTCCTTATTTTTTTTTCCTGGGATTTGCCTGTAAACTCTCTCACCTCACCGCTCATGGTAAACTCTATCCCATCGTAGCCAGGCCGGGCTTACAGACATTTAGCCTTGTCGCCCTGGAGGTCAACCGCCCTACGCCTCGTCCGTCCTCCAAAAGGCGGGGCGAGGAGGACTCAAGAAAGGAACCACCATCATCGTTCAAAAACCATGTGCGTTCAACTCATCGGACGGTGATATCTATCGCCGTCAGAAACAGCCGAGCTGACCCTTTTCTCTCTCTCTCTCTCTATTCGAAATAGGCCAGCGAACGGAAGGACGGACGGGTAGGCAGTGTCGCCCTCGTCTGTTGTCGCCCTTCTTCCCAGGGGGGGGGGGGGGGGGGATATGTACCCAAAGTCTAAAAAACCCTTTCCTTGCGGGACCCTAACCTTGGAAAAAAGATGGAAAAATTACAGAGTAGTACTGGTGTTAAAGACACCCCTGGTATCAGTACTTCGTAAAGGGGGGAAGAAATAAGAAAAAAACACCACAAACGGAAAAGGAAAAAAAGAAGCTAAAAAAATTCTAAATATGAAGACAGGCCTGCTGCCACTAGCTATTGCTGCTACCAGACAAACCTCTGAATCAACACTCAGCGGAACATCTCGCAATGGGTTGTCCGCCGCCCACCTCAAAAATGACGTCGTGAAACCATGGAGCGAGTGTAGTGCACTCAGCATTCTTTCTGAGCACGGAAGAACGTCTTCTTCTCACAACAGCAAGGGTCAGATATAATAGGGATCAGCATTTGTTTGGAACTTTGTTTGAATTTCTCATTGACCCCGTAATAACCTTGTCTGATCTATGTAACACGCTGATAAAAGCATATTCAAAACGAATTTTGAGCCGTTGAACTAGGGTATACCATCCTCTCCCTTCTCCTTCTCCCCTTACGCGACGGAACCGAAAACAGTCTCCATCACGATGCCTGCAAGACACGGTTAGCGTCGAGGTAAACAATATCGCGTCGTTAGACACGAGTGGGTCATCATCGTCAAACTCACCAGTGATTCTGTACGGGTCGCCATTTGAGGCGGGGCGGCGGTCCTCGAAGTAGCCGTAGCCCTTGGCGGCGCACTCTCTGGGGATACGGATCGAGGCACCACGGTTGGCGACTCCGTAAGAGAACTGGTCAATGGAACCCGTCTCGTGACGACCAGTGAGACGCTTCTCGTTGCCCTCGCCGTAGACGGCAATGTGCTCCTTGTGGCGGCCCTCGAGCTTCTTGATGGCGGACTCGATGTGCTTCATGCCGCCCTCAACACGCATCTCCTTGGTGGAGAAGTTGGTGTGAAGGCCGGCGCCGTTCCAGTCACCGGGGATGGGCTTGGGCTCGACCGAGACCTTGGCGCCAAACTCCTCGGCGATGCGGGCCAGGAGGAAGCGGGCAAGCCAGAGGTGGTCACCCATCTCGATGCCGGTGCAGGGGCCGACCTGGAACTCCCACTGGGCGGGCATGACCTCGGCGTTGGTGCCAGAGATCTTGACGCCAGAGTACAAGCAGGCCTTGTAGTGGGCGTCGACGATGTCGCGCTGGACGACCTTGCCAGCACCAACACCGCAGTAGTAGGGGCCCTGGGGGGCGGGGAAACCGTTGGTGGGCCAGCCGAAGGGACGGTTGTTGAGGTCGAGCAGAGTGTACTCCTGCTCGAGACCGAACCAGGGCTCGTGGGCGGCGTGGGCCTCCATCAGCTTGGCGCACTCATGTCTGTAGTTGTACTTGTTGGGGGTGCCGTCGGCGTTCCAGCACTCGGAGAGGACGAGGATGTTGGGGGATCCACGGAAGGGGTCGGGGAAGACGGCGACGGGCTTCAGGTAGACGTCAGAGTTGTCGCCGGGGGCCTGGCCGGTGGAGGAACCGTCGAAGTTCCACATAGGGAGGTCTTCGGGGGTGTACTCCTTCTCCTTGAGCGTCTGTAGTAGCACATGATGGTTAGCTCTATGTGTCTGCCAGAGGCGACATGATGCAACTGTGTGAATGGTTCCCCGACTGCTCCATGGCCTCGAGCTTCTGAGCCGTGCCTGGCCGCCGAGTCTGACATCATGCGATGCACCTTGCCGACGATGTCAGGCGGAGCGACTCCAGGGGCCCATGTTGTGGTACCTGGGGCTTTGTGCGGAGAACAGCGTGCCATCGCCCGGCCGACGGCAGCAATTGGGGCGTGAACACGCCGACGGCCAAAAGGGCAAAAGATACGGGGTGAGCGACTGGCAAGAACCCCCAATAACCGCGCTGCGGCATTGAGCCCTGCAACCGGAGGCGAGGCAAAGTAAAGCAAAGGCCTTGGAGGGGGTCTCGGTATCTTGGGCGACCACACGAATTGCGTGGGGTGGGGTTCCTTGCAGGACCGAGTCGTGGCCGAGTCCTGCCAGCCAGGCCTGGTCGGACAGGTACGTACCGACCGCCCACCCGCACGCACCTGGAGGGGCAATTGTTTTGACCCCCGCCAAGCCCCCCTCCTCCCCAAAGTGCGTATCGATCCGTATCTCTTGATGCCCCTCTGCCCGCCATCCCAGCCGGTACTCGGAGACAACCCGAGGGGAAAGAACAAAGAGCGCCGAAGACCGCGCCCCCAGTTTTGTCGCGCCTCTTCGGCGCAGGAAAAGAAGAAGGCATGCACCAGCAACGCTCTTTTTTCTCTTACTCGTTCAGACGGGCCGCACGAACGAAATCCCGAGTCGTGTCCCTCACACATCGAGGGGCGTACGGCTCTGGGCGAAGACGGCACCGAGGCCGGCGGGACCAAACAAAGGGGAAACCAAAATAGGGAAAGGGAGAAAGGAAGAACGAGACGGATGTCGCAAACTTACCCTCGACTTGGAGCGGGTCTCGCCGTCAGCGTCGATCCAGATGTACTCGGCCATGATGGAGCCCTTCTGGTCAAGCTTGAGGTACTTGGCCAACTGTTGGACGGGGTCAGCATGTTTGCTTATTTTTGGCTTTGGGTCGTGATGCGCTAAGACGACAGCAGGATCAACTACGATTAGCCGATCCTACTGTCGGCTGAGCTCGAGGGAGAGGCGGTGTGTTCTCACAGTCTCGGGCTTGGAGGTGAAAGCAGCTTCCGTCGCCTGTGAAGAGAAGACTCATGTTAGCGCGCATGTTCTTTTTCGAACGCAAGCAGGCATCGTGTGATGAGTGTCGGAGGGGTGAGTTGAAGGCGATCTGATCTGGTCGCGGTCGGACGGGTATGTATGACGTGCGGGGTCCGGTGCAGTCAGTCGGTGATGAGGACAGAGTGAACTTACCATTTTTGCGGTTGTGTATGATGAGAATGTGGAAGAAAGAAAAGGGGTACGGGGTCAACTTGGGTCCGAAAAGATTCGAGCAACAAAGATCTGGTGATCTAGGTAGGTATCGATGGTGGGATAGAGAGATGGATTTGGAAGTAGAGAAGGTGGTTCGATAAGAGGAGCAGACGAAGCGGGCGGTTGAGGGTTTTATGTTTTCCCAATGCGCAGCCCGTCTTTGGGGCAGGAAGGAGGGAGCAAGACATGGGCTGGGAAACACCCTCACAGGGCAGCGGCGGCGGCGATGCGTCGATGCTTTCTTGCACACATGCACGCACGCACGCACATACACACATACACACATAACATGTACACACAGCGAATCTGCAAGGTACCGTCGAGATACAACATGACAACCGCGGTCCTCGCCCACGAACTCTCACAGGCAGCCAGTACATAATCGTCACTCTGTCCCCCGCTCAGGTTCCTCCTTGGTCCTCCCCAGCCAGCCCAAAGATAAGGCCAACCCATCTCAGCCTGCAAGGGTGTGGCCAGTTTGTGGCTTCCGGTATCGATTGTGGGTGGGGTAGGTAGGGTAGGGAGGGGTGACTTGGTGGGGTGTAGCCCGGAAACGCACCTTCTGCCATTCGCCCACCAACCCAGAGTAGGTATTCGTATTTCTAGCGTACCTAAACTACCTACGTAAGGCAAGGTAGGGTAGGTATTTGTAGGTATGTACTGACTGTATCCGTACTCCGTACTGTACATACATGCCACCTTGGGCTTGCTTTCCCAGGGTCTCGCATTGTCCAAGTCGAGAGACTTGCGCCCACCAATTCCGCCACCATTTGCACCGCCATCAGAGGTACCACTACCGCACGCATCCCGCCCTCTCGTCGCCAACGGCATCGCGGCCTACTGGGTACCGGTATTCCAACGGAAATGCGACGGCCGGACCATTCGCCTCTAGAGGCATCGTCAACTCCTTCTGCTTGTTCCGTACCAGTAACTCACCCCTCCCCCCCTGGGGGATCTCCTCTTGCGCTTCCACTTGGGTGGTTTTGTTCTGTCAACCCTAGTCCCCGCGGCTGATAAGTAGCAAAGTCACAAGAAGGGGAAGAAAGAAAAAAAAAACCAGTAATAAAAATAAAATAAAAAGTGTGACGATGGCTTCCATGTGCCCGGCTTGGGACCAGTCAGATGTCGCCCGAGGCAGCCAGTACAGCATGTGCCTGCAACTAGCTGCATTCTAATTCCCACCGCCCAGCCCCATTCATGAAAATGAATAGCAAGCGAGCCCGTGAGAAAATGACAAAGGAGAGGTAAAAGAGAAAGAGCGCGCAGTATACATACACCATCGTACCCATCCAGTTTAGGGTATTCGTATGTACGCAGTCACTCCTACACTATTTCCAGTAGGTATCGTACTCGGAGCCTAGCCTAAAAGTGTCTCTCGCCCATACCCGTAGCAGACCGTCCACCCGTGCCACAACGTGGGCCGCGTACCGATACATGGTTTTACCAAGCGCACACCCCCACGTCCTGCTCTGTTTCTATCCTTGGAAATGCTCCTCGCCGCCCTCGCCCTCAACCTCGCCCTCGCCCTCGCCGCCGTTGTCGGTGTTATTGTTGGGAAGCCAATGCCTGTAGCAATTGCTGGTTGTGGGTGTGGCTTCAGCGTACAAGACCAGAAGCCTGGCGGATATCTTCCTCGACTCGACCACCATATCCCATCCAGACCGCTTGCAAAAGAAAGTGCCCTGGAACTTTCAGGCCCCAAGAGTGCCGCTCTCATACGGAGCGGAGCGACTGGCGATCCAGAATGCACCGAGGCGGGCGAGAGGGGGGTGGGGGGGAGACGTAAGAGAAGACCCCGTCGCCTGCAACTTGGTTCCACGCTGACGATCGCATGGTAATATTGCGACAACCTGCATAGTCCTGGAGCCGGCTTCTTGGGGGAGGGCAGTGTGCTCTTCCCTTCCGTCTTCATTCGAGGTGTCATTTGGTATCAATAGGCACTGCGACCGTTCAATCCCCAACCCTCGTCACCTTGTCATTTCCCTTCCCCAGAAGACCCTAGGTCACGGAAAAGCAACGCAGCGACAGTCTTTCATCGTTTCGCCGGCGCAACTTGTCTCAAGCAACGATACACACATGTGTTGGTTTTCCTCACCTTCTCGATCCTCAATCTCCAAACCTTGCCGTGAACATGTTTGAGCGCGGCACAGGGAAAGACAACCACCCTTCAGGAGTTGCGTCCTTCTTCTCCTCCTCCCTAGTGGCTAATCCCGCCTGGTTCGTCTCATGAAACATTGGCCGCCTCTCTGCAGTAACATGTCAACCATCCTTAGTTTTGCTTTGCAAGTTTTTTGCGCCTCCGTGTGCGCGTCTGTAACCCCTTGGTGGGGTTGACTGGCGACTGAGGTTCCCTCTCTTGAAGTATCTGTACCTCTGTATTGTATGGATCTATCTTGGGCGGCTCCTGATCTGGACTGAACCCAGGCGACGTCGTCACACATCCATCCCACCTAGAGGTTATCGCGCTGCAGCGAGGAGCAAAGGGTGGGGGACGTCATGTTGCGGTTCAGATACCCTCCGAGAGTTGAAGTGCGCGGCCAATGCGGTGCGATCTGATGACCTCTTGTCGGTATCCTGTTATCGACCTCCGGTATACAACACCTCTTGATCTCCGATGACGGCGCAGTAGCCTTTCCCAAACCTTCGGGATCACTAGCCAGCCCGTCCCTCCGGCCAGTCTTCGATGGTCTGTTCGTCAGCGAACTCCCCACTCCAAACATTTTCACAACCAAGGGACCTTGTAGAGGAGCCCTCTCCGGAAAGAGGGCTAATCCACATGGCCTGCCGTGACCCGTCCAGCAAGAATTGAGTGAATAATATCTGGCTAATATGCAGCCCAAACGTCTTTTAGACTGCCGCATGCACAAAGCTGGAGTCTGTCGAGGGGCCACCAAGGAGAAATACCACTCGCTAATATTGTGTTACTTCTTGCCCGCAGTTCAGGAATAGGATGCTTCCAGTCGGTCATATCAAGCACACAACACACTTTGTTCCGATACGGCCGCGCATCAAAGCCAAGCTTCCCCGCAGTCCTGCCTGTAACAAGGTAAGACCATTTACACACGGCACCGCCGTCGGATAGAATATTACCCCCAACAATGCTGTCCCAACATCTCACATCTCAATCGTCGGCCGTGGGCGATTCAGGCTGTATTCTGGGATGGCCGCTTGCCATTGCCGCTTCTAGAGAGAGCTCAAGTAAAACTTTGACGATTCCATTATGGAACTTGTTCTCCAGATGTGACCTGCAGGAGACCTCCATCCTGGGTGCCTCCAAAGCATCAAATGTGGGACGCTAGTGGACGTCTGGTGCATTTCGCATTGCTGGCTTATCGCTGGGTCGTGATTGGTCAAGGTTCTTCTGCAGAATAATTGAATTCTCTCAAGGGCTGTGTCGGTTCCGTCGTCTCCTTAAAGACCGACGTTAATCGCTCAAGAGGACCTGGTCACCCGTGACGCCCTCGACTGCTAAGCACATTTCCATCTCTTGTCATTCGCAACTCTTGTTGACCTGCAACGATGCATAGGTTCACGAGGTGTCGTTGGCCTCGGTGAAGCGTGTGGCAGCTGACAAGCTTACTCGGTGGAGAGCGGCGGGCGGTAGGCAGTGATATGGGGTCGCCGCGAGCATGAGGTGCAGTGAAAAGTACCCCGTCGTCCATGGCAGAGACGAGCCATTTGGATCCAACCTGATGGCTAGTGCCGCAAAGTTGGGTTCTGGAAAATGTGGATGGAGCAGCCACACCGGTGACCAGGACTCTGCACAACCGGCTTTGTCGAACAAGTCGCCGAGACCGGGCAAGCAGCAGCCCAGCGGCAGCAGCCCAGCGGCAGCGGCCGGCAGGCGAAAACACGGCACCCCCGACGACACACGATATCCGTGAATCCCACACCGGCAATTTATCGAACAGACCCATCTCGACCGAGTGTCTATGTCGCTTTCGAGAAAACAAAACTGTTGAATGCCACCATAGCCCCCCCCTCTTTTTTTGTTTTTGTTTTTTTGGCTTTTTCTCTCTCTCCCCCTTTGACCTCCTTTCGAGCGCATGCGAAAAGTGGTCATTTCCCATCGTCCGAGCTACGGTCAACGACGAGAATTGTCTTGTCGCTGAGTGGTTGGCGTTGACACACAGTTATTCTCTGATTGGTCGGCTACCACCCGCCACGATCGGGACCTGGCTGAACACTGCCGGGGCACCTGGGCGAGGCACGTCAAGGGTGAGACTCGCACGAGATTAGGATGACGTCTTTGGGATGGTCAATCGGGGATCGATGACCCGGAAGAGCGGCGACCTCCATTATCATTGTGGTCTGGAAGTGATCTCCTTCAGGAGTTCTGTAAAAGCCAACTCGGAGACCAGCACCGGAGAAGACTGCTTCCGTGACTTCGGCCGCGACAATTATCGACCGGCAGCGGCCTTGGCTCGAACGTGGGGACGCCGAAACAGAACTCGGATCATGAAGTCCCTCTGGTCTCGTCTCTAGCTGAACCCAGCCGGGGCTCCCTCAGGGGGTTAGGCGTCTCGGTGTGCGGAGAGCGCCACATGGAGAGGCCGAAAGGCCTTAGCAGTGCCAATATGCCTAGACGATGGGTGTGGCACAAGCCCTCAGCAGGGCGCAGTCGACATCGCGAAGCGGGTTGAGTCAGGCTCGTGTTCGGCCGACAGCGGCATGTGGTTATTTTCGGAGCTTCGTTCCGGAACCAAGCGGTTGACGAATGTGAGATGAGATGGGAGCGAGGCTGCTCTAGAGTTGCCAAGGTATGCTTTGACGTGTCGCAGCGCGAGCGCGCAATGGATGAAGATGCTACGCCCCGAGTCCAGCTGAGAGGAGGAGGCTGTCTTTGACAGACGGTGAATCTAAGACGGTGCGCATGCAATGGTGACACAATAATTCGCACTGTGGAAACAAAGGGTTTGGCTGATGGCGGTTTGGGGTGGCAAGTGCAGCTCTCCCAATCCAGCATCTCTTCCTTCCCGAAAGAGACAGAACTGCAAATGCCAGACTAAAGATCACATGACTGGTGGTCGGTTGAGAAAACAGGAATGATAGGCGAGTTGGGAAACTGCACTTGCCTGACGTTCGCTGCGTGCATAGGACCTCTCAAAACACATCTGAGAGTAGGAGAGGGATCTCGAACGAAATTTACAGACTGCAAGTATACCTCTGCCTTCCGCCGCCTCTGCGCTGCATTTCCTCTGGATCAATCAGCAGCCCGGCTCGTGGCTGTTTTGACGCCCGCCAACACCAGCACACCCTTATGTCTGCGCCATGAACTGGACCGAAGGGGCTCTGGCTCGCCATTCGCGAGGAAGAGGTTGGAATTCGGAGCTCGCGAAGCAGAGACTGTACTTTGCCAAGGCTCGAGCAGGGCCTCGGGGCGCCTCGAGGCCAAACATTACCTCTATCTCAATCCTTCCTCGGCAGCCCGAATCGCCTACGTTGCATCCTGTTAAACAGCCTCCAAGGACTTTGCAAGAGAGCTCGCCGCATTTTCAGCACCGACAAAGCCCGCGTGAAGATGATGAGGAATGCCATATTGGCCACTTGCCCCGCCAGCATTCGCGGGAGGAAGAACCACCCACGGAGGGCCGTGGTTTTCCTAAGCTTCACGGATCGATGCATACGAGCACCAAACGAAAGCACACTGTAGACGGCGAAGAAGCTTTGGACGTGAAGAGACGGCGGTTGTTACAAAAGACTGACTGGGCCGGCATCAAGGTCGAAAAACCGATACCCTTCCACTTCTCGGCCCGCAATAACATGGTTGGAAACCAGATCTGGGGCTTTCGCAAGAAACACACTACTGGGCAGCCCGCCCCTTTCATTCAGCAGATTAGGCACAACAAAAATGCCCTGAGAGGATCCGCCACCAGTCACAGCAGCACTCATGATGGAGACAGAGAAGTCAGAATCATGATTGGCAGCGAAGATATTCGGCTCGGCACCGAAACCTCGAGTACAGAGAAGAACAGAAACAAAAGGTCTCTTCGAACTATCTCCAACTCAAGCACTTATCATCAGTCAGGCTATTTCCAGCATTCCTCGTCTCGGACACCCTCGCAACACCACGCATCTCCAGGAAATCATGGCCACAGGGAAGTGGCAGGTCCAAGGACAAAGCGATTTGTATCGTCATCCGCTCCACATGGCCGACGAACCAGGCTTGAGCTTGTGCGACGCGCTGGCCAACATTTGGTTGTTGAATCATCTCCGTCCCTCGTTCACCAACCGGTTCCTCAACGACTCAGTCAGCTTGTTTCGTCACAGAGGTTGGGAACCCCCAAATCGGATGCGTTTGGAAGCACCATCGCCGAAGTTGGCCATAACGCCCTTGCCGCCGTTCCCTCCTCGGAGATGAGTGAGAACGAACGTTGGCACGGCATGTTGGCATCTTCTGAAGGCGGGGCAGAAACCCCTGACAACATGGATTACACCAGGATCACCGCAGTTGGAGATATAAGTCCTGGAGCCAGCAACTTTCCAGTCCCTAACCTCCCACCAATTCAGGAGTCAAGTCTCGCAGACTCTCGAAGTAGCTCGCCTTCAGATCTACAAGAAAGTCCCAACGACGACAAGGTTTCAGGCTTGCGAAGGTACCATCATGGATCTTCCGACGAAAACGATGACGGCAGAAACCCGTTGGAAGATACTGCTCCTACGATATGGTTCTCTTCGCCACTCTCTGCAACCGACATTTCTCTTTCGTCAGAAAACCCAGCCGCAAGTGGCCTTAACGAAGATATCAGCTATATCCAAGGAAATAGACGCATGACCGAAGACGTATTTACAGAGAACATGGTTGATACCATGATCCAATGCACTTCGTCATCGATGGCCTCGGACATCCCAGGAGAACGAATCCCCGATCAGCACGAGCGAGACGACTGCACTGGCGGCAAGACGGAAAGGCTCGAGACTCCGAGTTCAGAGTTGCAACCTCTAGAGATAGGCACAGGTCAAGGCATATCAGTACCAGAGCCAATACCGATAGGAACGGATGCAGAGTGGATCAACTTCGTATTTGGCGACGACGATGATGGAGTCCAAGAAATTGCGTTTCGAGAAGCAAGAAAAGAAGCAGCACGAGATCTACGGCCATCAAGTAGCTCTGCCAATAGTCGCTGCCAAACCCCAGGACCACCCGGTGCTGACCATGACACAGCAGTCGCAGCTACCTACGCAATGTCGGACCCTGGATACGAGAAGAAGGACATCATCCTTTCACCCCATTCAAGAGGCTCATCTGGATTCGGACTTGATCGCACATCCATGAGTCCTTCCGGAGAATCGATGGCCGCTCCTCTGGAGACATACAATCATGTGGATACTCACACAGACATAGAGTCCACCATTGTGGAAGTTGACGAATCAATCACTAAGGGGGCACGGTCAGGTTATCACATGGCCGGCATGTCGTCGACACCAGCGTTGGACTCCGCATCTACAGCGGCGCAACCGCCCGAGTCTGAAGTGGGAGAAGTGCCGAGTCAACCTTTTCAGTTTGCACGGCCAAAGACGTTCATTGGCCGACTAGCTAGTTCGCTTCCGCAAGACGCAGGCCCGATCGTACCCCTAAGCGTTCACAACGAAGCCAGCCAGCGCGGCAAGCCGAAAAGGTCAAGGAAAAGGAGAGCGAAGGACGGGAGAGCCGATATCCGCCGAGTGCCGGACCATGATGGTGATCCCATCGACGGAGGTTCAGATGAATGAGGACTGGAGGTCCATGAAATCTTGGAAGAACACGTACTGGAGACCAAAGCACACGGGTAGGCACTCGTGTACGCCTTTTTTCTCCTGGCATCATTTCGACATTCGTGGGATATCTACCGCTGTTGGGGGGGACCTTGTCCCATCTATGCCAGAAAACAGAACAAAACAACACGCATAGTGCGCCAGGAGGAGAAGAATATACCAAAAACAAATTCTTCCTATAAGTACAATGCCCCGAGAGCCCCCCTCCCTTTTGAGGGCCATTCCTTCTCAAACGATTCATGTTTCGTTTTCTGATGCTCCGGCCACGTCAGAACCTAGCACGGCTGTCTGCTCCGGAGGCGATCAAATTTTTTCATTTGTATCATGTGCAGGTAAACAAACCCTTTTGCCTTTTCCAAAGCAAAAAGATGTCAAATGAGGGTGTGGGTTTTTTTTTCTTTGCTTTTTCTTTTCTCCTTTTTTTTTTGTTGTAGTTTGCGGCTGTTGCTGCTGCTGCTACTGCGGGAGCCCTGGAGTTCAGTCATTCTGTGTGTCTGACTGATATGCCTTGATGTCTTTGCAGCAGGGTATGTAAGACGGCGGACAGCAAGAGTACCGGACGCCGAACGATTTCCGTTCGAGCTCTTCTTCCGTCTGCGGGTGTGCCTCCGCCCCCTCCCCCTTCCACTCCAAAGCTGTCTTACCGCGAGCCCAAGGCGCGGCCGAGGTTGCGGGGGCGGTAGGCCTCGTCGTGCACGTACTCGGGCTTCTTGATCTTTTTGGAGTGCTTGAGCTCGTTCATGGGTGTGGGGCACGAGGAGACGGTCTGAGTGACGGTGACGGGGGCGGCGCAGCTCTGGGTGACGGTCACGGGGACGCAGTCCTGACCGCCCGCGCCGGCCGCGCCGCCCTCGCCGGCCGCGCCGCCCTCGGTCCCAGGGCTGGGGGGCGCCGGTGCCATCGTGGCGGAGGCGGTGCTCTGGGCGTCGTCGGAGACGGTCACGACACCGGTGAGGGTGCCGACGGTGACGGTGATGACGCGCGGGGGAGCGGCGCTGGGCGCGGGGGGCTGGGCCGTAACGTATACGGTTCTGACCGGCGCTGGCTGGGGTGCTTCGGGCTTGGGGGGCTGAGCAGGAGGGGCCTGAGCAGGGGGGGAAGCGCCGGCACCGCCGGCACCGCCGGTGTGAGCGGCAGGAGGTGCGGCAGGAGGTGCGGCAGGAGGTGCGGCAGGAGGTGCAGCAGGAGCAGCAGCCTCGGCGGTCTTGGTGATGTAGATCGTCTGGACGGCGGGAGGCATGCCGCCCACAGCGGGGAGGGTCGAGACAATAGCGGAAGTGACGACGGGCATGGGAGCATTGCCTCCACCTCCAGCAGCATCGCCTCCACCTCCAGCAGCATCGCCTCCACCCCCGGCGGCATTGCCTCCTCCGGCAGGCATGGACGGCGCGGCGCCGCCAACGTTCTGGGTGACAGTGATGACAGACACCACGGGGGTGGCGTTGGGCTGGTCGGGGCTGGCTGCGATGGTGGTGGTCAAGACGCTGGTCTGATGGGCGGCAGGCTGGGCAGGAGGGGCGGCGGGGGTAGCCGTGACGGTGACGAATGAGACGCCTCCGTTCCCGACGGCTACGCCGGCGCCAGCAGGGAGAGTGGTGGTGGCGATAACGGAGCCGCCCTCCTCGGCAACGCCGGAGGCAACACCACCGGCGGCGCCAGAGGCCTGGCCGCCGCCGTTGGGCAGGACCACGGTCTGGGTGACGGTCGTGGGGACGGTGACGGTGACGGTGGCGGTGCTTGCGGCGTTCTGGCAAGCGACGTGCTGGGACTGGCACTGGGAGAGCTGGAAGCCCTGTCCAACGATGCTCTGGCACTGGCTGAGTTGGATGCCACAGGCGGCGCTGCAGGCGGACTGGAACTGCTGGAACTGCTGGCCGGCGACGATGAAGCCGCCCTGCTGGCCCTGCTGGACAGGAGGGCATGCGCCGCCGAGGGCGGAGTTGAAGTTGAAGAAGGTGACCTGGGAGATGATGATGATCTCCGGCTGTATGATGATGGGTGCGGCGGCGGTGACGGTGCGCTCTGTCGTGACGACCTGGGTAGTCGTGACGTTGTTGGCCAGGAGGGAGGTGACGGTGGTGACCTCGGTCAGGGTCGACATCTGGGGAGGAGCGGCAGCGGCGGCAGAGCTCGCCGCTGGGGGAAGAGCGGCAGCGGCAGAGCTAGGCGGCGGGGGAGCTGGAGCTGCAGCAGGGCGCGTGTTGTTGAGATATCTGCCCGTGGGCCCGGCCGGGCCGGGCGCGGAGGGGACGCGGGCACCATCACCAGTCGACAGAGGAGGCGGGATGCTGATTCTGGAGAGGACGGGCGAAGGGGCAGCATCCTGACGCCTGACCTGGTGATGAGGGTATCCAAGGCGCTGCGCCTGGTGAGCGAGACCAAGCTCGGCAAAGAGAGTGACGAGAAGAACGGAAATGAACAACATGTTGAAGAAATCTTGGTGTGGTTACCGTCGTTGTGTGAAGACGGGTTTGGCGAGAGAAGATAAGACTGGGAAGAGGAGGGGGGGGGGAGTCGTCCAGGTCGTTTATATCAAGGGGAAGAAAACAGAAAGCAAGGCCCTTCAAGGGGGATGGGCGACTAGCACCGAGAAGAGAAAGACAGGATCCTCCGGGGAGAGGCGGGGAAAAAAAGAAGAAAAGAAGGAAAAACTTGGGCGGAGATGGATGCCAAAGAATGTCAGACCGAAGAAGCTGCTGTGGCAAGAACAAGGGACCGGACCAGAGACGGGAAACAAGAGCATCTTTTAAACGCGTTTACTTGTCTTCATCTGACCGACGGATAGGAGGATAGTCCTCGGACCAGACCCTGGTCAGTCGAGTTGATAGATCGGGTACCACATCTCTAAGCCACTCAGTCCTCTATGCCCCCCTCCCGGTGATGCTGCTTCGCCATCGCCTTGGTACGGTCGTCGCGAGACCAAGGGTCAGCAAGCGGCCTGGCTGCGGGGCCACGGTAGGGTCACAAGCTTGACCGTCGTTTGGTGTTTACGATTCTGAGAGAATGATAGGGCAGCGGGGTGGAGGTAGTGGAGGAGGGGGAGGAGGAGGAGTGAAGGCTGGCCGGGGAGGGACGAACAGAGTATTCTGCCGCAGGATCACCAGCAGGCGAGGGCGGCATCTTGGATGAGAAGGTGTTTCCCGAGGGGTCAAGTTTGGAAGGCTGTGCTGTTCCCCCCCTGCCGGGTTGACAGGGGACGTGAGAAAGATGGAGTGGATGACTGAGGGTTGGACGTTGAAATCCATCTGCGGGCTCAGAAACGGAGGAGACGGCGTAATGGGACGCTTCCTCCGAGGGCACGGCCTATACCACCCGCTGATATACTGTAGGTACGCCTCCTTTTTCCCAGAGGTGGTGGTGAGAGAGCGGAGCTCAGTGACTAGGTTTATGGAATAAGGGTGGATGCGGTTTGCGGGAACGCAACGACATCTGCCGGCGCAGACGGTGCTGGGCACCGGGCCTATTGGTCCAAACACCAAAGGAAACCAAGGAAAATGGCGAGGAGGAGAAGGACGACGACGTGATCATGACGATGCGGCCTAAACCACACCAAAGTTTGGCTTCAACTGATGTCCCTGTCACGTCGCCACGATCTACGGGTCATCTGGTGTCTGTCCTGCCGTGTGCCGTCGTGTGTTTTTCCGAAATGTCAACTTCAGACCCACGCAAAAAAAGAGATGGTTTTCCTGAGCTTCTGAACATCCGAACAGGCCAGGAACCCCCCCTTCCCCTCACCTGGTTGGAAGGACTACACCAAAGTGAGGAATAGACGGCGGATGGGACGGACATGATACAGCAAACAGGCTCGGTCGGGGAGCAATGCCAGTGCAGAGAGAATTATTTGCAGCAGTCAGTCAGTCAGCTAGTCAGTTAGTCAGTCACAAGGGGGGGCTTACCTACCTAGAGGCCTTGCCTGTAGCTGCTTGGCGTCTGATGTTCTGAGCCAAACAAGCGTAACAGCATCAAGCTTGAACCAGAGGAAAAATGTGCCTGGCGGGGTGGGACAAGAGATGCGGTATCAAGGCCCTCCCCCAAGCCTGGCCTGGCCTGGCCGGGCCGGGCCCAAGGGGTAAAGGCCGGTGGAGGAGGTGAGGTTCACTTTGAGTGCCCAGACGAAGGAAGGTGGGACCGACCGAGCGATGAAGTCGGTGTCGGTGTCGGTCGGGATTCTGCCCATGCCTGCCACCCACCCACTGCCAGGGTTGCCGGGAAGGGACGGTGCATGATTTACGCCGGGGGGAATTGCGGATCCATCGGTGCCTGGCTGCTCTTTCTTTCTCTGCGCAGGGAGTGGGGTGGGGTGGGGTGGGTAGATCGGGAGGGAATCTTGCGCGCGTGTAATAACGTTGCGGCTAAGACCCCACTTGGTTCGTTTGAAGATTCCCGCGCTCTTTCCTCGCGGTCGGGTTGGTTGAGGGAGGGGAGGAGGAGGCTCTTTCCTCCCCTCCCTGTACCTGGCTGTTCCTGTTTCAGCTGATCGTCGAAAGAGGAAGTCGAGCCTCGTCTCGTCGCGGGGGGCTCCTGACTGTGGCGCGGCTTCCCTGATAGATACCTAGGTGTTAAGAGAAAACGGCCACCACCTTCTGGACTCTTGATATTCTCCACTGTCCAATCAACTTCCATCGCGCTTCCCCTTTTCAACCCCTCTCTCACCGACGATTCTTAGGAAGGACCGTCTTGGCAATGTACCTTTGTCCCGAGCATTCCACCGAACCCCCCCCCCTTTTCCTCTCACCGGATCAGTGGTGTTGGTGGCCGTTTTTGACAGCATCAAGTGATTACATACTATCTATGATGCATTCCCTCGTGAGGTTTCCAGGTACACACGATATTAGTGATACAGTTAGAAAGACACAGTTGAAGTGTCATGCCCAATACTCCACGGTAACTTTTTGACAGCACATGGGCACCATCTATCTGCCCCCCCTGTTCCGTTAGTTAGTTCCTCTTACATACTAACGTAGAGTCCTTCACACCCGATGCCCATCTGATGTCATGTTGCCCTGGACCTTGGACCCCTCCCCACCCTTTTTGCGCTGGTTTTCATAAAGGCTAATTGCAGGAGTCGTCTTTGGTGCAGACTTGGGACGACAGTGGGTATCGGGTCGCCGGCTATTCCCTTCCTCGCTGCCATGCTCCTCGTCAGCAGTTTTCCCGGAGAGCGTGCGTTATCGAGGTACGAGGGCGGACGAGATCCCATCCACGAAGCCAAGCCTAGCTTGTGCCCGACAGATGAACAGCGCAGCAGAGTTGGTTGCATTTGCTACCCTTTTCGGGGCGCCATCTTATCAATTCACGACGTTCGTTGCGGTGACTTTCAATGCACGCCGCCGTCAAGGTTCACCCGTCTCTCGCTTCTCGCTGATCACCGCGATTTCCCGCCGCTCTGAGCTCCGCGATAGGCCCAGCACGAGAATAAGGTCTGGCGTGTGCGGCCCATGCGGGAGATCGTAGCTTAGGTGCCCCCGACCCTCACCCTCCTTCTCCACTCTCTCTCTCTCTCTCTCTCTCTACAGGTAGCGTATGTCCACCGTCTCTCCACTCCCTTTGGTTTTGACGGCTGCCCCTGTCTACCCATGTTTAAACAGTTGACTGTTTGAGATCGTAATACTAAGGGGCACACCAACATATGGGTGAGACTTCCATGGAGCATCATCCCGGAATAGGCAACCACTTACTTCACTCGCCAATGTCGACAGCTCTTCGACTGACTTGCAGCATGTGGGACCTCGGGCACGGTTTCTTGGCCACTTGCTAGCACGGCGGGCCCGTAATTGAATCGTCGTGGGGGCTTTAGGCGTGCGTCGCCATGTAAACTACTTGACCGTTGGAGATCGTCCTTGGCAAACGGGAGCTCCGAGCATCAACTCTTTTTTTTCTTCCCCCCCCCCCCTCGCGCCGCTCAGAAAATCCGCTTACAAGGGACCTGTTAAGGCGTCATGAGAGGGAAGGGCGGGGGGCACAGCTCTGCCGCTACCGCTTGCCATTTCTGCCGCCTCGAGACGCGCCGCTGGGCTGGACGACATCAAGGACGAAGGCTGTCAGCTTAGCTTGGATGAACTACAGCAGATGATTCAGACAAACTATGCTTCATCTGAACCTGGCAGTCCCGGCGAAAATCGCTCGTTCGAGACTCGAACGGCGTAACTCGGCCTTGGTATGGTGCGACTGAATTCTCCAAGGTCCCTCTCTGCGTGCTGCCCCCCCCCCCCCTCCCCTTCCCTTTGGAAACGGCCGAGGCGCTAGTTCTGCCCTCGTGCGACTGCAACTGGTGGATATGGCAAGCGCAAGATGCGTCCAGAACCAAAAAAAAAAGGCGGCGCTCAGCCATCATGAGCGCTGGTGGGCAGGGCCGCCGCTTCTCTTCCGCAGATCCCATCGGGTGTGCAAACGGGTAAACCGTTCAAGCTTCGGCATTGACGCGAGAAGCGGGGATGCGTGCTGCGCCCTCTGGCGATCAAATCCGTAGCTGCCGCACATTCTGTCTGCTCGAGGGGAGGGGAGGGAGGGGCGGGGGGGGAGCTTCTTTTCCTGCCCCGTCTTTTTGATCTAGAAGAACTTGGGCGGCTTCCACTGCATCATCGCCTTTTTGTCCCCCCTGGCTTTCCGTATGGTTTGCTCCACGTCACCAACGTTTTTTTTTTTTTTTTTTTTTTTTTTTGCGTGTGTGTGTGTGTGTGAGTGTGACAAATCAGGCCTGGGTGCCCGCCCAATCGGCCATCCGAGTTTCAAGTGACCTTGTTTGAAGATTACCGGCTTTTCTGTGGCGGGCACAAACCCCTGCATCTCCTTGGGGGGGCCATCGTTGCAGTTGCGACGGTTGCAAAGTCGCGGTCGGCCGGGCTGTTGTTGCGTGATCGCCTTCGTCGTAGCCCCCAAATCGCGGGCATCGGGCGTCCGATCAAGCGGCAGGCTGGGCAGAGGAGCCGCGGCGGGTAATGGCGCTGCGGAGTCAGAAGATTAATGGCGCTGAGGAGTCAGAAGATTTCGCTGAGTAAGTGTTCGTCAGCCCCGTCATGACACGCCCGCGAAAAAGCGAATTGATCATCTCTTGGAAAAGGGAGAAACTTCAAGGTACGGCCAAGATTTACACGAGTCCGAATCACGTTGCGGTATCTCTGGCCATGGTACCTTTTGTTCTTCTTCTTTTTCCAATCCCCCCCCTCTTCTCGTCGGAATCGTCATAGTCGGTTCGCTATGAAAACCCGTTCAACTTGGACGGCGATTTCTTTGGTGTGGACGTTTCAGGGGTTCCGCGCGAATAAAACCACCTGGGCCAAAACCAAGCGGTGTTGATCATGTTCCAAACTGTTTTCTCCGACATCGACATAAACCCCTGTCCGAACCATGTAGTTTCCCAAACCCTCCTTCCTTACCTTCATAAGTGGAACGTAGTATACATCACGGTTAGAAGAATCGGTGCCTTGTCTTTGGATTACCCGATATCTCGATAAGCAGGCTGAGTGGTTTCATCGCGTGCTGCGCATTC
>MU846142.1:42551-89942 GCA_030867225.1 Colletotrichum caudatum
TCGTCGACTGAGACGCCGAGTTCTCGGGCCCCCGCAGACGGGTTGTTCGATTTTTTGGCCCGGGTCTATAAGAGCCTCGATAAGGGAAAGGGGAAAAAAAGGGGGGGGAGGGGAGGGGGAGATCATGTGGTATGAGCTACGTAGTAAGCGGTTTGCCATTCTTAACGAGGATCCGACCCCCCGAGCTCGCCGGGATGTTTCCCAGGACTCATCGTTGCAGCATTGACTTTCTGCCAGGTGGTTGAAGATGAGCGAGAGATAGGCCGAGAGGTAACCATCGATGTTTTCCCGCGGTGAATACCAGATTCCGAGGAGGAGCCGGACGAGCAGGCCTGGGAGGACTTGGGTAAACACCAAGACTGCCGGTGGCGAACCTGCCGGTTGGCTTGCCAGGGACTGGGCCTTCACCGAGTATGCTTCGAGCCGGCGGGCGGATTTTATCCGGGAGCAGCTGACAGGTCTGACGGGTTGACATCTTGCTAGATCGAACAGAGGCGCGTCTAAACAAGGGTCCTTGTGCTCGAGACAAGACTCGGGAATCGGCATCGACGGTGTACGCCGTAGACCCTGTGTGCGAAATCGAATCTGGAGGCATCCTTGATGCCGGTTGAACTGCGACCGTGACAGGAACAACACCAGGTCTAGGCTTTGTTTGGTTCACCAGCGTTCATGGGCGCAAGGTCTGCCTCTACGGGATCATGGTGGCGCGAACAGGCCACTCCGGCCGTATGTAAGGGCGCGGAACACAGCACACGCCGCTTCTGAGATGACGAAATTCCAAAAGCTCGAGCATGTCACAGTCAGAAGATGATTCGGCAGGCCATCCCGTCTTGAACTGCTTTGGTGGCTCCGTATGGCGGCCGACATGCACCAACAGGTTTGGCTTTTTTAAAGTTCCAATACTGCCAGTTTTGCCGGACAGCCATAGCAGTATTCGGCAGACGATGCAACGGCACCCAGAGACAAAGGACAATTCGTCGCAAAGACTTTGGGGATACGAATTGTCTTCGCCTCTCCAAGAATTGGGAGCCAATGTTATTTTGCCCATCTCTGCCAGCCGGCGCGGGGTTGGATCACGGTGCAGCGGCCGAGGGAGTAGCCCCACCGGGCCGGTGCAGGCTCAAAGGCCCGGAATTCCGTATAACGAAAAAGAAAAAGAAAAAAAAAGAGTCGACCCAGAACCTAGGCCGAGTCCGATATCTTGGTAGAACGATCGAGATACGAAAAGTGTCAGTCGAACACAGGGTTGGACTGCCGAGAAGGGCTGCATTGGTAGCGGGAACATTTACTCGTATGGATGAACAGACAGCAGGCCCAGCCGGTCGGAGGATTCGGGAATATGATGCGGGAAGAGACGGATGTCTCTCGCCACCGCCGAAGACGCCTCGGCGGTCGGTCATACGGTGTGGGGTATCCCGCCTGGCCGTCTCCGGAATTCGGGGCACTGCACTACTACTGACCGCCCCAGAGCACGCAAGCGCTTTCCCAGCACAGTGTGCGTGCGTGCGTGCGTGCGTGCGTGTAGGGAGAGCGCTGGAGCACACCGGTGATCAGTACCCCAGCGCGCTAGTACACCTACCTAGCTACCTAACTACCTACCTACCTACCTGCCCACGCTAGCGCTAAGACCGCCACAAGCGAAATGTCGCCATCGCCAAGTGTGCAACCGAGGCATGTAGGCCGCTGCGAGGTGTGTATCTTTTGATTGGGGTGGCAGCACGACGGGTACACGATATTTTGGGTGTTTGTCTCCCGTTGTTTCTGTCCGGCGTATCGTGCCGAGAAGCTACCTACCTACCTACCCAAGGTACCTAGCTTGGGCATTTAAATCTCTCTTTCGTCCCTCGCCCAAGGTCTTGGTTGATGCCTTAAGGACCTCACTGTGCGCCCGGGTATGTGACTGTGTTCTCCGACGTTCGCTCCTCCTACACGAGCTGATCTAATTTGACCTGGGCTTCCCCAACTGGTTCAGTGATTCCCTCGTCTTCCCCCCCACTCCCACTCCTGGAGGAGTCCAACATTACACCTACCTACTACCTATTATCGCAGTGCTCTCAGCTCAACATCGCCCATCTGCGATGGACTCGGGGGCTGAATTCCCTCTCTCCTAGCGTTGCGCCCATCACGGATTGTTCTCACCTCTTCCTCGCTGATCTCTTTTCCTGCTCTGTTTCTCCACGGCATCTCCCGAGATCTGTCCTGCGTCATCCACCCGACCCAGCCGGCAACCAAGAGAAGCTGCTGCGGCATCGGGGGAATCTCGAACCCCACCCTGCCCGTCCATCCTCACAGCTGAAGCTCGGCTCGGTGTTCCAGGAACCAGGAGCCCAAAGGGGATTGGCAGCAAAAAAACAAAGCTCTCGCCGTCCCAAAATCGTCAAATAGCTCCCCTGGTCCTGCTGCCGCTTGTCCGCCATGGTTGTCTTTGTCGATCTCGACGAGGACACGGAGCCCCTCCATGTGCTCGAGGCGCGTCGCCTGGCCGCTGCTGCCGCGGTCGCGACTGATTCACTGGAACCAAGCAGACGTGAGCTTGACCATGACCTCGGGAAGCCGGCCGGCGCTCCGATTGTACCGGTGGCGTCAGTTCCCGCACCGGAGCCGACCCCGACATTTCGGAATGCCGCTACCGAGGCTTTTGGCTGCTATCCGTGAGCTTACCGCACTTCATGACTACGTGCTACTACCCACCGGCACCATGCATGGCTGACGTCGAGTCCTCATACAGTATCGTCATGTCCATTGCTCAACACATCGACCTCAACACCCTCGACAGCCTGGCACGCACCTCGCGTCAGGTCCGCCGTGGCTTGCTGCAGTATCGCTCCATCCTTCTATCCTCGACGCTGCACTGTTCCAATGAGGACGTGCCCGTCGACCCAGAGTCCACCTTCCGCTTCCGCGCAAGGGCAGGCAACTGGTATTATATGGAGGACGGCCGAAACTACAACGGCAAGAGCGGCAGCTGTGCCCGCGACCTGGTGACGGAGTGTCGGAGGTGCACGACCGTTGTGTGCAGGGTATGCCGTCCTATGCCGAGCCACGTGCCCTTGGGCCTTCTCCCCCCCCCTCCGCGAGGGTTCCCCCTTCCTATAGTTGCGAGGGCGGAGACCAAGGGTTCGAGGCAATGGCCGGGGAAATGATGATAGAGATGACCAAACACAGTTGATCGCTGACACTGGGAACAGAACTGCGCCATCAAGCCGCCAGCCCACAACGCCCTTCGGGAGCGACATCGCAGGCTGTGTAATCCGTGCACCAAGGCCCCGATCGCGTCGCTCGTCAACGACGCACTGGACCCCGAGACGTCTCTTCTGGACGACGCGGTGAGACGGGAGATCTGCCGGTGCGACATTGACGGCGTGTGGCTCTGCCAACCTTGTGGGCGGAGCATGCGCGGTGCCGATCACGACTATCAGCGGTATGGACCGGGCCCCGTCCCAGACCCAACATTCAAAGCTCGGCATGCTGACAGGCTTCGTCCAGCGTCTGGAAGTGGCGAGCCCACTACGGCGAAGCACTCGGTGGCCTGGGAACAGGTATCGGCGAGGGTGACCGCGGTGTGATCTGTGGCCGCGAGAGCGCCTGCGCCGGAGCAAAAGAGCGCGAGAATGAGACCGACTGCGACGCCGAGGACGCGGCCGTCAGCGGCGCGAACCTATGGACGGCCACGGACCAGGTGCATTTGGATACGGTGCGGTACGAACGAACGCCGAGTCCTCAGCTCGGCCCCGGGTACGAGAGGCACGAGATCGAGGGCATCGGCGGCTGCGTCAAGACCAAGCTCATCAGGATGGTGAGGGTTGGCGCCTGCGTGCCCGAGTGGGACGACGAGAAGAGCCTGCACAAGATCCTCGCGAGGGAGGTCAAGGGCATCAGGAGGAGCTGGTGCGGCTGGTGCTACAGAGTGATCCCCGGCGAAGCCGATTTGGCCAAGGTTGGTATGAAGATGCGCCAGCTTTGAGAGTTGGATAACCCATATGCTTTGATTGTAATGTGTCTTGACATCCAACCTTTTTTTTCCATCTTTTTTCTCTCATGACGGTTAGTTATAAGACAGGTAGTGGTGCTGCTAGGGAAGTCCTCCCCACGCGTCTTGGAGGGCCAGTAGGGATCGGCAGGGTGCACGAGTATAGCCAAAACGAAGAGACGACCGGGGCGAAGCGCCTCAAAATGGGCGGCCTGTAGAGGGGGGGGGGGGGGCGATGCCCAGAATAGCGAAGACGGTTGAAAGGGTGCATTCGTGAAAGCGTAGCCGCCAGCAGCCGTCACAGGTCACGGGGCGCCCAAGAAGACGAGCAGTCAAGTGCATACAACGGCTTGGCGCGGCGGAGTCGGTCGGTATGGAAAATTATACACGAGTTCTCTATGGCTTTTACTCATTGTACAGATGTTTGGGGGGGTTTTCAGTCACATCAGCAACCCGCAGATGCCCTGCTTCTATCCTACAGTATCTCGGCCCCCTCCTCCCCTCCCCTTTTTTCTTGTTCTTGTTGGTGATGCTCCTTGCGATTTGGTGATACAAACAGTGGAAAGTGCCATACCTCCCCCTTTTTCGTCCCGTATTGGTACACACTTTGTCCCCTTTTCCCCCTTTTCCCCGGTTCGGCGGCGTGAACTTGATGTTTTGCACCTTGGGGGTCGCCTCTCTCCTCCGAAGACTGCCCCGTGCCCGCGACGAACGTGCTCCGAGGCCCCTCGCTCCCCGCCTCATCCGTTCTCCCACTCCGACTTTTTTTTCCCCATTCTTTTACAGCTCGCCGCGGAAGAGCATCTCCTTGCGGCGGGCGCGGTCCTCGCGGGCCTTGGTGCGGATGGCGCCCCAGCGGCTCTTGACGCCCTCGAGCTTGCGCTCGAGGCGCTCCTTGTGCTCGCGGGGCGCGGGGGTGCAGATGGTGATGAAGGTCTCGGAGCAGTCGAACTTGCGGGCGAGGGCGGTGACGCTCCAGAAGCCCGGGTCCTCGGCGCGGAGGCGGCGGATCTCGGCGACGTCCTCGCGGGAGAGGTGGTAGCGCGGCTTGGGGCCGCGGGAGGGGACGTCGAGGGCCGGGGGGAGGGGCCTCGCGGCGGGCGACGACGGCGACGAAGGCGTCGTTTGTGGTGTCGTCGCCGCCGCCGAGGAGCTGGCGAAGAGGGAGGAGAGGTTGGCGCGGCGGCGGGGGTCGGACGGCGGGAGAAACTTGAAGGGGGTGTGGTAGACGGAGGGGGCGGCCGAGGGTGGGTTGTAAATGATGGTGTCGCCGGCGGCCGGGGCCGCAGGGAGGAAGTCGGGGTGGGGAGGGATGTTGAGGGAGCGCTTTGTGCGGGAGAAGGTCTTGTGGCCTCGCCGGGGGGCGGCGGAGACGGCTGCGGTCTGCTGGCGGAGAAGGGTCGCCAGCGCCGTGGCCGGTCTGGTTAACGTCCTGGCCTCCATCATGGTTTTAGGGGAGGGTGTTGTGCGCGGCGGGATTGAAGACAAGTCGGGGATGGGCTGTGTGGCTTTGTCGAGCTCGAGAGCCTCCTTGGGGGGTCGTTGGTGGTTTTAGGAGCCGAAGGGCGAGACCACGCAGGGCGACTGCGATTGGGACCGATTGGGCGGAGGGAGCGACGGCACGACCAGCGTCGCTTCGAAGGGCGTGATGCTCGGACGGGCGAGAGGCGTGAGTCGGGTGTCGCGTGCTAGCTGGCTCTTGACGAGGACCCTGAGGTGATGATCCGAAGTTTTTCGAAAGCGCGATGGTTATTCGGCTTAGCTAAGGTTGTGGAGCGAGCTGTCCCTTAGGGAGGTCAAGATGTGATTAGGTAATACCGACAGCTCTCATCAATTATCAAAACCTGAGGCGACAACGAAGAATACAATTAGATAAGCTATACGGAGTAGATGAGACGTGATAAGCGTCGCATGATGCTGCACGTGATCTTACCGGAGAACCGATGTTCCCAGACGGCTTGGTCCGAAGTTTTGGCCAAGGTTGCGCCGCTGGTCAGCCTGTGCTGGCTGGTGACGTCTGCGCCGCCAGCTCGCAGCCAGCACACACCCTGATCGTTGTCTTCATCGCCTGGCCGCAGTTGCTATGGCGAGACAGAAAAAAACGCTAATCGCGAGAAAAAGCGAAACAAAACGAAGTTCACACCTTGCGGTCGCAGCACCGATTCGGCCTCGTGTCTGTCACTCGAAGTTTTCTGACCGCGGCCAGATGCCCATCACGTTGAGAAGAATGCGTCTTTTGATTGAGTTAAATTTTTATAGGCTTTGCGGCTTTCCCACTTCTCTCTGTCCCTCTTGGAGATGTCTTATTGACCTAGATGGCTCAGAGAGTTATCTTAGAAGAGGGACGGCCTTGGCCACGTAGTCTCCGTGATTTGAAAGGGTTTTCCGCTGGCAATTCTTTGCATTGGTGTTGTTCATGCGAGGTGCCGAGTGACGTGCGTGTGCCTTCTGCACAGGGGCCCCGGTTTCCTGGGAAAGCGAGGCGAGAAAGAGGGACCACCTCTGCGATTGACGCAGGGGTTCGTGCCCTGCCTTGCCATCGACCGACGACAATACACCTGTACTTAGATACTATGTAGACCCATAGAGGGCTCCTGCCGCTTTGCTCGAGTGTGCTCTTGAGCGGTAAGCCGAAGACGAGGCGGAGAGAGGGGTAGCTCTTCGTCATGACCGCCGTTTCTCAGGCGGGCACGTTCGCGGGCCCTCACGGCCGTCTTGGTGACTGGGGCTTATTTCAAGCTTGTTTTCTGCACGAGTTTTTGCCTCGAGGCCAGACCTGCGGGGAAACGCAGAGGCGAACAAGGCCGAGACCAAGGCTGATGGGGAGGAGAAGCGGCCAAGTTGTGGAGCGGAGAGATAGAGAGACGTCCCAGAAGAACCATGTGGGAAGGGATCTGGGAAGAAGGGGCACGGAAACAGGGAACAGCAGAGTTAGCAGAGCCGATGTCTGGCACACAACCAAGATGTGATTTGTCCAACGCCGTCAACTTCCTGACATGTACTCGCGGCCTTCTCCGTCTGAAGGGGGCACTACCCCCTCTGCGATGTTTATTCGGTCATGTTCCATTCAATGCCCGGGGCTCCGGGCAGAAAAGGATGAGGCAGCGAACTGGTTTCTCGGGTTTGATGGTTATTACCGGGGGAAGTTACGTCTTTACTTCAGACGGTGGGTATCCCTGGGATGGTCATGATCCACAAGGGGACATGTGCCGCCCGAGGGATGCGCGAGTCAAAGGTCTCTGGGATAGAGCTTCACCGACTTGGTGGGCGGCATTGCGGGACCGGAGAAGAGTCGAGAAGCGTGGTTGCGAGTGCGAGCGAGCAAGCAAACAAACAAAGGACCCGAGGAGGAGGGGCGAAACAAAGCGCCGCGGATATTTTTGGGTCCAAGACATTCCATTCCACCTCGGTACCTGGATTGCGAAAAGAGAAGAAAAGGGGTCCAGAGTCGAGAATGCGATGTGGTAGCCAAGCCAAAGCCATGCTCAGCTGCCAAGTGAAAAAAGCCCGGATTCGGACGACGACGAGAAAGTCCAAGAGCTGAACTTCAGGAAAAGGCAAATGAGCTATAACGGGAGGGGGGATCAATGAGAAACTCGCTACGCGTGTTTAAGACAGAGCATAAAAAGGAAAGAAAGGGTCGAGAAGGGGAGCAGAACGCGTTCCAAACAGATTGCGGTGGACGGGCAATCAAAATCAGCCCACGTAACGTTTTGGACCCGACTCACGCCACAGGGCGCGAGGCCTAGCTAGGTAGTTTGTCGTCGTTGTCGTCGTCTCTCCCACCCCTGACGCCAGTCGCAAAAGAAGAAAAGCATGGAAAGGAGGAGGAGAAAAAAAGCAACAAAAAAAAAGGGGGGGGGGAAAGGGCTGAAGCCATCGGAGGCTGCGGATGCTAGCGGGGAGGCCCAAAAATTGGTTGGAAAGATGACGGAGTGCCGGGCTCGGCGATACGGATAGATGATTGGTTCAGACAACGTTAACGAGATTCGGGTTCGAAATACGTTAGTTTTTGGACGGAGGATTTAACCGTTCTCATCATCGTTTCATGAATACGCGGCACAGGATGGAGATGACGGGAGCAAAGTCGGCAGCAGCAGAGAGTCAGATCTGGCGACGTGGGCTGTGCCTCACTCGAGGGTTAATGGTGCCGATTGTCCGTCCTCTAGAGAGATAGATACTTGGGCAGAAGTGTAATCGAGTGTCCATGTGTTTTACGTTTGTTTATGGCTCGTGGGTCACTCACTACACTACCTCAGGTAAGATAAGGTACTCGGTACCCAGGTAGGCGATGGATGGGGGAAGGCACGCAGCATGTCACTCACTGCCTTCCTTCCTTCCTTCCGTCCTTCCTCCTTCGTGCGGTAGGAATCACGTCAATGCATGAACTTTGCCGATCCTGGAGGCGTAAACAACTCCGCGATACGAGAGGGGATCGGACGTGACTGACTGGCGCCCCCTTTTTCTTCACAAGCTGCCGCCAAGGCGTTATTGACGGGTGACGGGCGGGTGATTTTGCCCTTGGTGGCAGGTTAGTTTGGCTAGCAGAAGGAACCTGCGCGAGGGTGAACGGCCGAAGACAAAAACGACACGCGACGAGATGGAAGGGGGGGGGGATAAAATCTCAAAAGAAAAGAATAATTCGTCACTCACCTACTGCCCTCCCTAATCTCGTCAACGAAATAAATGCCTGGATAGACAGTTCTTCATCTCCCTTCTCCCTCTCCTTGGCCTCTTTCTTGCCTCTCGTAATCGTCTCGATACCTAGGGATACTACTACTACTACTACTACTACTACTACTACTACTACTACTCCAGAGCATCGCATTCACGGTCCGTACGGGTTATCCATCCACCCACCCGGGAAGAGGGAGAGGTACTCCACCGAACAACCGTGCCAGCCATCCATGATCCAAGCGAACTCGTCCATCTCCAAACCCCAAAGCTGAACAGGGCACACAGCGAATCCCGGTCCGGGCCTCTTTCTGCCTCTCTCTCTCTCTCTTGCAGATCAGCAAAACTGAACAAGGGTTGAAAGGCACCAACCTGTTTACCAGACGCCCCTCGGTCGCTGCGTCACCACACTGTCTGTCTGTCTGTCTGTCTGTCTCCAGATTCGCTAGTCAATCAGGGGACCCAACCTGTCGCTCGCGGCTGTTGACTTCTGCCTCTTTCTGCTGGGGGGTTGTCTGGATCGAGCGCCATTTTTCGACGACGATTGACTGACTGGCTACTGCGCCTCCTGCGGCAGAAGTGTTTGGTCACAGGTACCTTTCGGTCCCGGGGAAAAGACAAAAGTAAAAGAGCCACTCTAGTAGAAGGACACAAGACGACATCATCCACAGTAGATGCCAAGGGTAGACAAAAGGGCGACGACTCGCCAACCTAATTCATAGCCCGACAGCAGAAAACGAGAAGGAAGGCCATTCCGTGTAAATCATCCCATCTCCCGCCCAACGCAACGCAACGCAACGCATTACACCGGCTAGTCCCATTCCCAATCCCTCCCGCCGAGCATTTCCCATCCGCAAGGGAAAGAGAAAAGGACAAGGGAAAAAAGATTACGCCCATTCCCGGCTCTTCTACTCCCTCTGTTTCCAGCCAGGTTCAACGACCGGTCGGTTTCGAACCCCTCCAGGTATGTACATCCCGATATTATAATCCCGCCCAAAACGCACATCCCACACCCCATGTTCACCAGGCCAACCTTTGGTCGGGGCGGCACAGCCGGGCGCTGCTGCGCTTCGCCTGTGACAACCACGGAACTTGCACACCCCCCATTCCACTTTCCCCTTCCCTTGCAGTGACCAGACCACCTCCCCCCCCCCCCCCCAAAAAAAAAGGGCGAATCGCGGGAATCGACGTCAATCAGGGTCACAGGGCCACCAAGCCAATCTATTGTCCCCCCACCACCTGCTTTGCTTTCCCTGAACTCGTTCCTCTTGCGTCCTTCCCCCTCTCCCTCTTGGGTCTACAAAACATAACGTCAACGCCCGGGTCCCTGCTTGTGAGAGAGACAATCACATTAACCTGATCTTTTTTCCCCCTTTGACAGAACAAGCCAACCCACCCACCCCGAAGGAAAAGAAAAAAAAAGTCACGCTGTCGACAAACATCCATCTTAGACACCACCTTATCGCCCCCCAACAAACAACACTAAACCTCCTCAACAACTGTATCACCATGAGTCTAGCACAGGCAGCACCCATCAGCGCCGGCCAGACGGCTATGAACCCCTCCATTGCCGCTCACGTCGGCGCGGATAGATTAGGCGGCGATGCGACGCCCCGCGCTTCGAGCCATCACACTTCAGATACCGACGGCAGCAAGAAAGATGTCAAGAACAAGGTGCGGGGACTGTTCGGGCTGGGGAAGAAGAAGGAAGAGCCCAACGTCTCCAGCAGGTCGGCACACAACGTCACCAGCAACCCCTCCTTGTCGAGAGACACGTCGCGGACGTCGGCTCGATCTGCGGCGTCACCTTACCTTGGCGACCACTCTGCGTCGCCAAGTCGCGGAATGTCCACCTCCCCGCGAATGATCTCGCCAGCAGGCTCCCAGATTTTTGAACGAGATGTTGACAACCCAATGTCAATGAAGCCTCAGTCGCCTGCCATCCCGTCGCACATTCAAACCGAAAACCATATCCCGCCCGTCCTGGATGCGTCATCCGAGGCCATCACGGACAGCCATCTCGACCCGGACACCGTCGAGATCGTCACCCATGCTCAGCATCAACCCGCCGCAGCTGCCGTGACTGGCTCAAGTGGAACGCCCCACGCTGCCGACTCCATGTCGGCGGCATCTTGGACTGACGAGCTCCGCGCATTTGCCGACCGTGACGACGCACCCAACGTCAATTCGCTCGACAACGCCGACGTCCGCAGACTGAGCTTTATCTCCTTTGCCGACGTCGTGCAAGCCGAGCACGGCGGCCACGCCGGCGTAGGAGGCTCGCGGGACTCGACCCATATTGCTGGCCTGACGTCTCTCTCGTCCATCAATGCCCGCTCGCCATCGCCCGTACGGTCACCCGTTTCGTCGCAAGGTCTAGGCACCTCGCCGCCGACGAGCAACCCGGCATCCGTCAAAGGCTTCGAGATGTCCCCTAGCCGGAAATCTGTGGGAAGCCCCATTTCGTCCCATCATAACCTCAACATGAGCGGCGAGCTCAACATTGAGACTATGACACAGGCGCTGAGGCGCACGGGAAGCTCGGATCTCAGCGGCGTGCGCAGCTTCCCCACAAGCCCGATCGAGGGGCCCTCGCGTTGATGGCGTGCAGACGGACAAGAAAACGAAAACGATGATTAAAACAAGTATACAGGTACGGAGTCGAAGGCAAACCATTGATACCAAAGTGGACGTTACTATCGTGCGGGTTTATTTCATGAATGGCTTTTTTTTTTCATTCTCCTCGGAATGCTTTTGACCAAGGCCGAGCAGTCCTTTGCAGACTGGTTCTCGGATCAGGGAAGGAGATTGTTGCATTTATTCATTTACAAGGATGGTTTTGGAGTTGGAGGGGTAGAGAAGGATGGATTGTCGTTCTCGATCGAATAGTCTCTGGTGTGTTTGTGTGTGTTTATATTTGTGTGTGCGCGTGCGCGAGGTTGGCGTAGCTGGGTGTCTTTTCCCCTCGAGATGGAGAACACCACTGCTTCCCGTCTGTAGAGCCGCTCAGGCCTGGATCAGTTTGCACTTCTTGATCTCCCAACATCACACGCGCACACTTCCTGGGGGCGACGGCAATCAAGATTGTGACGGAAGTTTTTCTCTATTTTTCATGATAAAACAAGAATCCCGTTAGATTGTCCAAAGTGATTAATTCTATCTCTCTCTCTCTCTCGTCTACCTAGGTGATCAAGGGTCCCCTCCCGCCACCTGTCAGCTGTCAGGCCCAAGACCGTGCAAGTTGCGCTCGCGACACGTGGATGACCGTTAGCGCTAGGAAGCCAAGCGCTCATCCGGACGGGGTCTTTGCTTCGTGTGGCTGGCTCCAAGGCGGGAGAACCAGGTTCGAGAAAGAAAGAGAAAAAAAAAAAGTAAGGCTAAGCTGTCGCCGACTTGAGTTTTCCTCTTGGGTGTCGAGGATGTTTGAACCCCCCCCCCCTTTCTGTTTTATTCCCTCGGTGTGAGTGAGAGGAGAACGTCGCGTCGACTCCTCTGTGACTCCCTTCCCCTTCGGACGCATCATAGGAACGAAAGACGACAGCGGCCCCTACCCCCCCTATGCCGGGCCATGACCGTTGGCGTTCCATGAGATGGAATGATTTGGATTCGGACGACTGCAAAACGTGCAGCGTGTGGCTTCTACAGTCATGATCCAGGTCGCAATGTCGTCATTGGTGTCGTTATTTTCCGGACGTGGATGCATCTCCCGAGCTTATGGGAAACAAGGTGGGTGGGCGGGCGGGCGGGGGGATAGGCCGGTCTCCGGCTGGCGACATGTGAAACCCGGACCGGCTGGTCGTCGGTCGACGTAGGTGGGCGGTGCTAGACAAGACTCGCGAAAAACACATAGATTACAGCATCGGAAAATGGAGAAATGGGCAAACCCCCCTCGTTAAAACTCGTTAAAACCTCAACAGACGGGGGCGTGAATGAGGCGCTTTGGACATGGATTCGTTCGACTTGTTTAATATGGGCCAAAACCCCGCCGTTCCGCCTCTTTCTACGCCGACGGCCAGTCGGCCGCCGGGCCCACCACCCCTCCTTCAACGCCCCGGTTCCCGGGGTTACCGCTCGTAGTTCCTGGCCTTGGGCATCTTCTTGTCTTCCATCGCTTCCATGTCCTTCTGCTTGTAAAAGTGCGGCGCCAGCTCCGCCAGCCACTTGGGCTCGATGGGCATGCAGCTGCGCATGTACTCCTTGGTGGTCTGCACCAGCTCGAAGTAGACGAGCATCTTGACCGGCGGGTCGACACCCATGAGCACGGAGCTCGGGTGGACGTAGACGGTCGCGTTCTTCTTGACGGTGCGGTAGCTGTCGCCGCTGCGCTGCAGACGCGCCGCGTTGGGGAAGAAGCCCGCCGTCAGCGCGCGCTTGATGGGTTGCAGGTTGCTCGCGCCGCACGTCGAGGGGCTGACCTCGACGCGCTCGCACAGCTTGGCGAGCTGGTCGCGGACGTCGCGGGCCCGGGTGAGGGAGCGCTGCTGCAGGAAGTTCTCGCGCGCCCAGATAGGCGAGAAGTCGCTGTCGACCCACTGGTTCCATATGTTGAGTAGGGTGAGGTGGTCGCCGCCCTCCTTGACGGTGAACCGCGCCCGTGCGCTGTCGGCATGGATCTTCTTGTCCTTGGGTCGGAAGAAGAGCGCCGACGCCTCACTGAGCATCGACACGACCGAGAGCACCTCCTCGACGCAGCCCTCCTTGTCGGCGGCGAGCACCGCCTTGGCGAGCATGGGGTCCGTCGGGAACTCGGCCATCTGCCGACCCATCTTTGTGAGCTCGCCCTTGTGGTTGAGCGCCTGCAAGGCGAAGAGCTGGTTCAGCGCGCCGATGAGGGCTTCGGTGGGAGGCGGGTCCATGAACTCAAAGTCGAGCAGCTCGTTGATGCCCAGGGACTTGAGCTGGAGCACGACGCCGTTGAGGTTTGTCCGCTGGATCTCGGGCATTGGTGATTCGTCCATCTCGTTCATGTAGGCAAACTTGGTGTACAGTCGGAAGCATTTTCCGGGGCCAACGCGACCGGCGCGACCGCTCCTCTGGTTCGCCGAAGCTCTCGAGCAGGGCGTAACGACGAGGTTTGACATGCCCGTCGCCGGGTTGTAGACGTTCTCCTTGACGAAGCCCGGGTCGATGACGTAGACGATACCGTCGATGGTCAAACTCGTCTCGGCGATGTTGGTGGCCAGAACAACCTTGCGGGCGCCCTCGGGCGTCGGCTCAAAGATCTTGGCCTGTAGTTCTGATGGCAAGTTGGCGTAAATGGGGCAGATCACCAGCTCCTTGATACGGCTTCCCAGCTTTTTCGCCGTGTCTGCTATTTGTTGTTCGGCGGCATCAATCTCGTCTTGCCCCGTTAGGAACACGAGGATGTCGCCCTTGCCCTGTGTCGTGTGGATCTGGAATACTGTCGTGATGGCAGCGGCCAGGTAGTTGGCCTCCGGCGCTGGTGTGTAGTAAATGTCGACCGGATATCTTCGTCCGGGGATGTTATAGATGGGGGCGTCGTCGAAATAGGCGGCAAACTTTTCGGCGTTCATCGTCGCGGACGAAATGAGCAGTTTCAGATCCGGCCTCTCTCTCGCCAGGTCCTTGACCAGTGCAAGCAGAATGTCGGTGTGGACGGTTCTCTCGTGAGCCTCGTCAATCATGATGGCAGAGTACCCCGCGAGATCGGGTTCCGTCATGAACTCTCTCAGCAACATGCCGTCCGTCATGTACTTCAGGATCGTCTTGTCGCTGGTGTTGTCCTCAAAACGGATCGAGTAGCCGACCTCCTGTCCGACTTTGACGCCAACCTCGTCCGCCACACGCGCGGCGACACTCATCGCGGCCACGCGACGCGGTTGCGTACACCCGACCTTCATGCCGTTCTTGGTGTACCCCGCCTCGTGCAGGTACTGCGGCAGTTGCGTCGTCTTTCCGGAACCCGTCTCTCCGACGATGACGAGGATCTGGTACTTCTCCATCGCGGCGAGGAAGTCATCTCGATATGCGTAGATGGGCAGGCTCTTCCTCGTCTCCTGGATAGAGAGCTGCTTCTTCTCGGCCGCCTCGATCTGAGCTGCCAGAAACTGCTGCTCCTTGGTAAGCTTGCCCTCCCCGGGCAAACTCGACCCCAGGTTCCACTTGATGTACTGCTCCTCGTCCATGACGTACGAATAGTCGTCGTTTTCCCTTTCGGACCTCTGAATCTGCGCCTTGGCCTTGGTCGCCTGTTCCCTTTCCCACTCCTCGTGCTCCGTGACGAACTTTTCTTGTCCGTATTCGTCCTTCTCCACGTACCTTTTGTACATGGCCTCTTCCTTTCGCTTCCTGTCGATTTTGCCCTTCTCCGTGATGTAGTCCTCCGGTATGTAGTACCCGTCCGTGTGGTCGTCAATCTTAAGACGCTCCTCCGCCAACCGCAGAATCTCGCGGTTCTTGGCGAACTCGGCCTTCTCCTTTTCCGACAACCTGACGCCGCTCCTGAGCTCCTCCGTCTCCTCGGCGACCTGCTTGCGCAGCAGGGCAAGCTTCTCGGCCTCTCGTTTCCCGAGGTACATCTGTCGACTCTTCATGCGCAGTTCCTCCATATTCGCCTTGCGGTCCACTTCCGGTCTTCTGCTCTCGGCGCCAGCCTTGGTCGATTTTTTGTCGTCCTTCTCGCGCAACCGCTTCGCAAAGGCCTCGCGCTCTTCGATGTCGCGTTGGCGTTCCAACTCCTCCTTCGCGCCATCCGACAGGTCACCGTCGCGGTCTCGGTCATCGTGGCTGAGCTTGGCGCGCTTCGATGCAGATTCCTGGAACTCTTTCTCCTCCTTCTCCTCAATCTCGTCGGCGTCCGATGGCGGTTCCTCGTCCGCCCACCTGTCGTCGGCGTCGGCATCCCTCTTGCGGTACTGTTTCGACGGCCGGGCGGGCGATCTGGATCGTGATCGGCGTCTCGACGTTCGCTCGCTGCGGCCGTGGTCCCTTTCCCTTTCCCGCGAGCGATCTCGGTGGCGTGGCTTGTGCTTCTTCTTGTCCTTGACCACCTTGGTTGGGCCGACCTCGTCGTCCTCCATCGGGAGGAAGGCGTACTTCTTTGACGCCATAGCTGTCTATGATAATTGGAAACCTGCGAAGGGCGCGCTTGCAAATCGGTTCAGGTGGCTCATGTGCGTATGGTGAATAGAGGATTCGAGGCAAGTACAAGGACTGCCTGGCGATGTCAAGTTACGAGAGTTGAGGCCTCGGTCGACGTGCCCTGGAGTGTGTCTCTGCGCATTCGTCTGAATCTCCCACGGGCTCCACATTTTCTCGCAGCCAGGTGTGGGGCGGATGCTGCAATGAAAGCTGCCGCCCAATGACCGTGCGTCGATAACATGTCTTATCGAACCTCTGCAGCTCCCTTCTTAACACGTTGGAACTTTACATTTTGAGCAGAAGCTGGCTGGCTTTCAGTCGCGCTTGGCTCCAGTCGATGTCTCCTACAATCATCCCCTTTCCTCCTGCGCCAGATCCTTGACAGGACCCCTTCTCTTCCCCCCTCTCGTCGCTTCTCAAGGACTTGGGCACAACAGGGTGTTTGTCTCAGTACGAGAAAGATTTAGCGTCCTTGTTTCTTTCGTTTCCCACTTCTTATAACCCACTTCCCAAACGAAATACACCAAAGGGGACCGCGATGTTCTTCCGAGGGGCAGCACTCGTGCTGCTGCTCCTATGCTTCGTCCAGCTGGCCCTTTGCACCGAGGACTACTACAATCTCCTCGGTATCAGCAAGTCCGCCTCGGACCGCGAGATCAAGTCCGCCTACCGTAAACTAAGCAAGAAATACCATCCCGATAAGAACCCGTACGTTGCAGTCTTCTACTCCTAGAATAGTCGCCCGCCCGCCCTCCATCCTTTCCTTTTGTTTTTTTCCTTGAAACTCACAACTCTTCCCTTACAGTGGCGACGAAACCGCAAAGGACAAATTCGTTGAAGTCTCGGAAGCCTACGAGGCCCTTATCGACCCCGAAAGCCGCAAGATCTACGACCAGTACGGCCACGAGGGCCTCAAGCAGCAGCAGCAGGGCGGCGGCGGCCACCACCGCCACGACCCCTTCGACGTCTTCTCCCGCTTCTTCGGCGGCGGCGGCCACTTTGGCGGCCAGGGCCAGCGTCGCGGCCAGGACGTCAACGTGCGCATCGGCATCTCACTCCGCGATTTCTACAACGGCGTCAACACCGAGTTCCAGTGGGACAAGCAGCACATCTGCGAGGACTGCGACGGCACCGGCTCCGCCGACGGCAAGGTCGACACGTGCGGCGTCTGCGGCGGCCGCGGCGTGCGCATCGTCAAGCACCAGCTCGCCCCCGGCATGTTCCAGCAGGTCCAGATGCAGTGCGACGCCTGCGGCGGCCGTGGCCAGAGCATCAAACACAAATGCCACACCTGCGGCGGCGCGCGCGTCGTGCGCAAGCCCACGACGGTCCAGCTCAACGTCGCCCGGGGCGCCGCGAGGGACAGCCAGATCGTGTACGAGAACGAAGCGGACGCGAGCCCCGACTACGTCGCCGGCAACCTGGTCGTCACGCTGGCCGAGAAGGAGCCGGAGCTCGAGCAGGACAACCCCGACCGCGTCGACGGCATCTTCTTCAGACGCAAGGACCACGACCTGTACTGGACCGAGGTCCTCTCGCTGCGCGAGGCGTGGATGGGAGACTGGACGCGGAACCTGACCCACTTGGACGGGCACATCGTGCGCCTCGGCCGCGAGAGGGGCCAGGTCGTGCAGCCGGGCCACGTGGAGACGGTCAAGGGCGAGGGTATGCCCGTGTACCACGAGGACGGCGACAGCGTCTACCATCAGACCGAGTTTGGCAATTTGTACGTCGACTACGTCGTGGTGCTGCCGGACCAGATGGAGAAGGGTATGGAGAAGGAGCTCTGGAGCGTCTTCCAGAAGTGGCGGGGCAAGATCGGCGTCGACCTACACAAGGACAGCGGGCGGCCGGAGAAGCCCGTGGTGCACGACGAATTATGATGAAAGATGTAGATGATATGAGATAGAAATAGATGGGCGACGGCCAAGAAGCATGTGCACAATGGGTCTGCCTTATCCGACGCCCTCATCAGCAACATTTTGTAATACTTGGAAAAGTTGGCAAATCTAGCAGGCGAGCCCACCGTCAAGCTCTATGTATTTTCATGCTCTATTGCCGATGCCATCTTGTTCGTAAATACTTTGAAGCATAATCATAAGTCGTTAGAATTCCCGTCATATCATATATCATATCTAAGCAACCCCCCCCCCCCCCCCACCCCCTTTAACAAACAAACCAGGTATAGGAAACGGCGCCCGCGTACAGGAGGCTGTAAAAAATTGAAATGAAATGAGTTCGGTCGTAAGCCGTCAGTTACTTCTCCTCCTCCGTTGCCGGCCGTAGCGGTCCTCCTCTTCGTCCGTGTCCTCAATCCTGCGCGACTGCCCGCCTTGTTGCACCTCCTGGACAATTCCGACAACGTCCTTCAACAGATTCTTCCAGCTACCTTGTCCGCTAATCATATTTTCGACATCGCCTGCAATTCTTTGAACCACATCTTCGTCTGTACCTCCGACAGCCCACGCCCCGCTCGAGTGCCAGCCGTTGCCGTGCCGCGGTCGGGTTTCGAAAGCGCCTTGCCTCCACCGCATGGCTCCCGTACTACCAAGGGGGCGACCCTCGGAGTCGAATCGATCAGGCAGGACCTCGACCTCGTCATTTGATTCAGGAGAGTCTAATTGTCGCTTGCGACGAGTGGCTGGAGGCCGACTTGAAGGGTCTGATGTGGAGCGTCGGCGGTTGAGAACAGGCCGCAGACTTTCCAGTTGCTCTTCACTTAGCGCGGGGGGTTCTTGTTCCCTCTTGGCCTCTTGAGCTGCCTGCTCCTCTTGTTCTTGACGATGCCGACGCAGAGTTTGCGACGATTGAGGGGAAAGTGGAATAAAGGTTACAGATTTGGAAGATGAGTGACGGCGCGGCACCTGGGCGCGTTTTTCGGACACAGCGCTTGATTCCGAAGACGATGGATAGGACTGAGGCCGGGGCCGAGGCTGGGGCTGGGACTGAGAGCGAGATCGGGATAGTGAACCTGGCAAGAACTGTTTGACGCGCTCTCGCCATTTTAGACCATCTACAAGATATGTTAGCCGTCGGTTCGCATGGAGCGACTAAATTCACAAAAGAAACAACGACTAGATCAACCCACCCTCACGGCTCAGACCAACTGGCTGGGCATCTTGTGGTGAGGCGCTACGAGATATATCATCACTCACATGATCAGGACCGAACCTCGTTCCCGGTGGCAGACCACCTGGTGGAGGAGGGCCGCCACCCGGGGGAGGAGGATATCCTCCAGCACCGCCAGTGGCCATAGGCGGAGAAGGCCCCATTGGCGGTGGTACTGGGGGGTAGTCTTGGGGATACGGTGGGTACTGCTCCCTCAAGTTGGCGGTCGAGATGTTGGGATGTTGAGTGAAGCCCGCAGCGGCGGCCGGCGGTGGCGGGTAGTAAGAGCCGCCTGATGCGTGAGGCGGCGACGACGGACGGCTGTAATCGTCGTAGTACACATCATCCCGGACGCTCTCTTCATACCCTGCCAGGATTGTCAGCAGTGCTCTCTCCAGAAATCGACGCACGCCTATATTTTACGTACTCCTGCGGTCCCTTTCGCGATCCCGATTTATCGGCCGGTCTGTGCTCCGTTCTCTGCTGTATGCCCGGTCTCGTGAGTGTGCTGGGGAGCGCGAAATGGATTTGTCTCTGGAGCGGGATCTGGCGCTTCGATCCCTTGACTTGAGGTCCTCGTCCTTCTCCTTCTTCTTTTGGTACTGCTTGAGCCCGATGGCGGCGGCTCCTGTCCCAACTGCCGCTGCTGCCATGTCTCTCAGTCGACTCTTGCTTCTCTTCTTCGCTGGCTCGCGGTCATCGTAATCATCGGCTGACATACGTCGGTGTCGACGGCGTCGCCTCTCGTTCGCTGCAGACTCATACCCATCATCGGGAGGGTACGGCGGGTCAGTCGGCAGCGGTGAAGCCCCGTACTCAACTAAGCCTAGCTCGGAATCAGCGCTGCGCGGCTCGTGATATTGAGAACGGGACTGAGACCTGCTGCGCGACCGACGATGTTCACGCCGTTCCCGCCGGACTTCTTCCTCATACTCATCATCGCTCAGTTCGCGGTCTAGTTCGCGATCTTTCTTATCCTTGCGGTTTTTATAAATCTTGCTGGCCACGCCTCCAGCCAAGCCGGCAGCAACCACCTCCGCTCCGGTCCTAAGGCGGGACTTGGACCGTGAACGGCTCCTAGACTTGGATCTGGACTTGTCGCGGAAGTGTTGCACCAAGCCGGCAGCGGCGGCAGTTGCCGCTGCAGCCTTGGCAACGGACCGGCTCCGGCTCTTGCTCTTGCGGCTCTTACGGCTACGGCTGCGAGAGCGAGACACCGAGTAGCTCGAGACAGAGTAGCCTCTGTTCCTGCTCCGACCACGGCGCATCTCTTCCTTTTCGATTTTGCCGCTTTGGTAATACTTGGCCGCGCCTGCTACGGCGAGTGCTGCGGCTGCAATGCCTAGACCGGTCTTGATCCTGGAGCTGCGGCTGCGGGATCTCGAGCGGGACCTGTAGTGGTCGTCGTGATAGGTCTCTTCGTATACGCTGCGGGCTCTTCTGAGAATCTCCGTGCCCAAGCCACCGATTGCAGCGCCTGCAAGGACTTTGCTCCCGCGGTTGGCGGGGATCTCGCCGTGGTTGTCTCTGCGACTTGCAGCAAGCGCTGCAAGGCCGGCACCAGCAAGGGCTCCCTCGGCAAGATGGCGCTTGTGGTGATGGTCGGAGCTGGAGCTTCTGTTCCGGCGGATGACGGTTCGCTTGATGTAGTAGTCCTCATCGTCGCTGATGTAGTCGCGGCCCCGGCCCCGGCGGTCGTAATGATACTCGCGTTCGTCCCGGTGGTAAGGACCAATATCTTTGGTCTCTCGGCGGTAGTAGTACTCGTCCTCGCGGGGCTCGCGGCGAACCATTTCACGGGGAGACTCACGCTCCCTCAGCACGACAATGTTGGGTTCTTGGCGAGGGACGATGATTGGGGCGGGCTGGGGCGCCTCCTGGACAATGATCTGCTGGGGTTCGGGAGCCTGTTGGCGGATGATGACAGGCTGAGGGACAGGCGGAGGGCTGATGGGAGAGTAGTATTCGGTCTCCTTGCGATATTTCTCGACCTCTGCGCCGCCATGATCGTCCCGATATTCCTCGACACGCTTTTCGACCTTGACGTCGCCATCCTCGCGGCGCTCGACACGCTTATCGACACGGACTTCTGTCTCGGGCTCGTGGTGGTGGTGGTGATGGTGGTGCGAGGTTCCTCTGGAGCGGCGGTCCCAGTCAACTCGCTCGCGCTCACGTTCAACCTCGATGACACTTCGGTTGTCTACAACACTACGAACTTCTTCGAAGCGGGTGTCGTCAAAGCGGCCACGGTCACGGTCACGCTCGCGCTCGTAGTTGATTTGGGAGATGACGCTGCGGGCGTCGCTTCTGTAGGGGTCGACAACCTCGCGCTCGCGCTCAATAACCTGGCGCTCGATAACGGGACTCCGGGATTCAAAAGCGGAGCGGGGACGCTCGGGAGCATAAGCAAAGTCGCCGGAGTCGCGCAGCGGGTAGCCGGAATAGCGTGATCGGCGATCGTCGTCGTCGTATTCGACTCGCTCTGTGCGCTCGACCGTGTCAACACGTCTGGGACCGACCTTGTAGCGGCGTACAGTGGAGGACTTGTAACGGTCTTCGTCGGATGAGTAGTCGGTGGGATCCCGGTAGACTCGGGTCGACTCTCTGTAAACTCCAGCCATCGCTGGATGCGATGGTAGCGGAGGAAGGGCAACGCTGTTTGCGGAAAGCGGCAGCTAAAAGTTAAATGGGCGACAACGGTTCAGATGGCTTTGGTGTAGGTTTGCGGGGGATTGAGCACAAAGGATATGGCAGGATGTGCGATGATGACGGAGGGGAGCACAGGATTAAATGGTGTGCATATGGAGGAGGGACTAGGTAGGTAGATAGTCCAGTCGTGTGTGCGGCGCAGCGTACGTGGTAGATTGATGCTGGTGGGCCGACCACAGTCTCTGGTTGGGTGGGAGCGAGTAGGCAGTCAGTCTACTGAACACACACACAAACACACACACACACACACCAGCCGATGTACAGGTATTATGTCTTCTGCCTTTCGAGTGGAAGGATCACAGCTGGATATGTACGATGTACAGGTACAAGTACTGGAGAGAGGGGATTGAGTGTCTGGGAGAATGACAGAGAAGTGGGTGGAGAGCGGCTCGGGACAGGGAAAGAGAGAGAGGAGGGGAGGGGGATGGACCTGGAAGAGAAGGGACGGCAAGAAGTGGAAGTGGTGGAGGGGCACCGTGGTGTTGGCTGGGATGGGGAGGTGTGACACGGCAACCCAGCAGGAGCAGGAGTAGGAGCAGGGCAGGTGGTGATGTAGGTCACCTAGCGTCTCCCCTTCCCTGCCTACCTTAGCTACCTACCTTAGGTAAGTAGGTATCTTGGGTACCTCGAGGTCCTGGCCTCCTAGCCTACTATGCAATGTACATACACGATGTATTAGAGCCGTCTCTTTCTAATTAACTACCTTCCTTACATCACCTACGTACCTACCGGTAATGTGCTAAGCTAAACTACCTGGTTTGAGGCATCCCAACTCACTCTCCCCCTCCCCCTGGGTCTTTCTCTCGACCAAGGCATTAAGCAACGGGAGAGGAGCCAGTCCGGCCTTGTCGGTGCCCGCCGCCAGCGCAAGTCGGGTCAGGCCAAGGTCAGCACATGGAATGTGACTCCCTGTTGCAGTAAAGTGCTAAATATACATAGGTACCTACTATACCTAAGTATGTACGTAGTAGCCCCTTCCGTTTGCCCATGCAAGGTCGTAATATTATCTGCATTATTGCGTCTCGTTGTCCTAGGTAGCCAGCCAGAGAGAAAATGACCAGGTCCAACCCGAACACACCTTACGACACTCCTGTCGCTCCCCTCGCCATGTCATGTCAAAAATATTACGTCATTTGCACTGGCCATGCTCGAAACCCACCCAGGAAAAGCACCCAACACCTTTGCCTCCCCCCCACCCTTCAGTGGTAACTGTTCACGAGCGAGACACAAAGGAAGCACGGTTCGCGAAGCACCTGCTAGAATCAACTCTTCCCAACAAAAACAAAACAAATGTCAAAGCCTTCTCGGCCAGCAGCACTGAGCATCGAGACCAAGGCAAGGCAGCCTTGTGACCAGCCAGACTCAGTGCGGCACGCCATCCGAAGCCTTGGAGGGTGGGTGGCTCAGAGCAACCACAGGCCACGATACCCCCCAAGCGCCCGTGTCATCCGTCCCCATTCCTGTCACCTGTCACAGCTGACGACGAACAAGTGCGGCACGGTTCCACGCCTGCCTCCCGAAGGAACTCTTCTTTTCTCGAGGCTCTAACCCTGATTCTCAATCCTCGTGGAAGGGGAAAAGCCAAGCCAATGCCATCTTGACAGTTCGTTCCTACGGCGTCCATATGGTGGGTGCTGCCGTAGTCTTCACAAATGCATCCCGTCACGAATGCTCATGTTTTGAACCCTGGAATATTCTGCCCCGCTTCGTCACAGCTGCATGTCGTCATGGCACAGAAGAGCACTGTATTAGATGCGCCCGACGTGGCTGCCACCTCCAGCCCCGCCGGAAAGCCAGAACGCCGAGGGAAGCGCGAAGAAGACTTCTATCGTCTTGCTCCACCTTGGCCTGGCCCTGTCTGGTCTTGTTCTGCCTTCTGGTCGAGGGAAGAGAAGGCTCGCTGCCCGACACGATGATGGGCCAAGGGCAAAGGGAAAAAGAAGAAGCAAAAGAAGAAGAGAAAAAAAAACCATCAATCGTTGGGATTGGCCCTGCTTCACTGCCACGACATGCCGCCCGCTACCAACTTTCTTCTTACGCTGCTGCACCGTCGTCGATGCCGGAGATCTGCTGCCAGGGAACGCTTTCTTAATTCGCCCTATTAAGGCGACAATCTTCCAAGGCCTGCGTTCCATCGGCTTTGACCAGCTGCAGACCTGTATGTCTGCCTCTTGATGCACACAGCCGGCACTTGCCCATGACCTGCAGCCCGCCGTGGCTCATCTGCTCCGCCCAGTGGACTTCTGCCCACTACACTATTGTCAACATCTCAGGGATTCCGGGGGCCTCACAGCCCCAAAGGCTTGGACCCGCGTGGATGCCGCCATGCTTCCTGTTGAGGCTTTGTCGATGCAGTATCCTATCGATTGGCTCGGGGGCATTCCCAAGGGGGATGGGGCACGCACCAGCCGACCCGAGGCTCACCGACGTACCGGCGTCAGACTGGGCTGGCGCTCTACTAGACGCTGAACGAGCTCCCAATGGTCTGCATCACGAGTCTTCAAATAATCATCACATGCACGGCGGGGAGCTCCGATCCAAGAGAAGTCACCATGTATTCTGCTATATATCTAACCAAGACGTCAACAGTATGGATGAACTCTACTGCAGGACTTATCCATTGAAACCTAAGAAGTCTCGTTAGCCAAGTGGTTCCCTCACGGGCGATTCCTGGATAACAAAGCATTCATGTGTCGATTCAGAATTTTCAGTGTGAATAAATGATCATTTAATAAGATATCAATACAAACGGGAATTATCCCGGTATCATCTTTAAGGACGGTGTGGCGGAAGAAGCGAGGTGAGAAAACATTATAAACGTACCATCAGTGTTGCTGGACCAGACACGACCTCCTTAGCTGACGGCCCGGTCTCGAGTCTGCATAAGACCGATTGAGCAACAATTGCCACCGGATCGTCTCAAGAGCGCTGCCTGATCCCTTTGGTTTGTCGACATATGACCACCTCGTGTTGTTGGGTTTTTCTCTTTCCGGTTTGGCGAAGGACGAGAGAAGTGAAGAAATTTTTGCGGCTGATCCGGTTTTATTCGTTGGGCGGCGTGGAGACGCTCATATTACATAAGCAAGATTTTTTAAGTCGGCGCACGTTCCACTCCGATAGGTTTAGAAAAAAAGAAAAACAAAACATACAACACCAGGTATTCGCTGGTCGTCACCGACCCAATTACTAATCCGACCCTTGTACAGTGCTATCTGTAAGGGCCTTGACGTCCTGTTTATAGTATTTTACACTTCCATCATCGGAAGGCAAAGCTCCCTTTAGGAAACGTGACGGACCCATAATTGCTTATGCGGTGCTGTCAGCTTGCTAACCGATCTCCGTTACCACTGCCCCATCTACAATGGTACCATTTACGTACGCGCCGAGGACGCCCAGGGTCCAACTTGCAGCCAGGCGTGTACTGAAGAGGTATTTGTTACAGTTGGATATCCTTCAGCGGTGTTGCCCCCTAAGAGATGTTGAGGCTATAACTAATATATAGAGATCTAGTGAGCTAGCTGATTAACCCTCTTGCATAAAGACGTGGGGCACGCCATGAACGACAACATGTCCATGTGTCGACACTTTCGAGTCCTGGAACTTGTCTTTGGTGCGAAATGCCTTGCGGATGCTAGATCTTTAACAATCCAATACGAATATGCCAGTAGAACGTAAGGAGGATTGGCAAGCCTGGCAGTAACAGCCCTAAGTCGGCGCCTGAAATACTGTTAGCGTTGCCAAAGGTCCCTACAAAGGGTTTCAGAATTTGCATCATATAATATATCTTTTTTTTTTGGCATGGTGGAAGCGTCAGCTGCGCCCAGCCTTGCGCATTTCAACCCCTTTAAACCCCCGCTTTCCCTCCCTGCTTCTTCGTCGTCATCTTCAGACCCATTGAGAAGATCCTCGACTTTGACGTCTGACTTGACTATCATTTACCTACCTAGGCTAGGAAGCCTGAAGGTCATTGTGCAGAATGTCTGACCACTCAAAATACACGATTGGATGGATTTGCGCCATTACCATCGAATACAACGCGGCCCAAGTCATCCTCGACGAGACCCACGACCCTCCCGAACGGACCGCCGAAAACGATAACAATACCTATACCCTTGGTCGAATTGGCAAACATAATGTGGTTATCACTATACTCCCACAAGGCCAATATGGTCTCTCGTCAGCAGCAGCCGCAGCGAGAGACTTGGTCCGCTCGTTCCCGAACGTAAGGATCGGCCTTATGGTTGGTGTCGGAGGAGGAGCGCCTAGTTCCGAAGCCGATATTCGTCTGGGAGATGTTGTTGTTAGCTCTCCTCGTGATGAACGTGGAGGTGTATACCAGTATGACTTCGGCAAGTCGTTACAAGACAAGGCGTTTCGAACAACAGGGTTCCTGAACCAACCGCCTGCAGCCCTTTTGGCGGCTGTAAACAGCTTCAAAGCAGAGATTCAGCGAAATGGCCCACGACTTGATGAAGCAATCAACCATGCACTTGTAGACGAACCAAGGCTACGAAGGCTATGCGCACGGCCTCCCGCTGAGACAGACCGGCTATTTCGCAGTGACGTCGTTTTCGATTCGAGCAGATCTGATGCAGATATACGGCCAGAAATGTTGGTACAACGACCAGACCGCCATGAACATAACGACAATCCTGCAGTGCACTATGGGCTTATTGCGTCCGCGAACCAACTAATGAAGGATGCTGTCATTCGGGACAAATTTGCTGTAGAAGAAGGGGTCTTATGCTTTGAGATGGAAGCCGCCGGCTTGATGAATCACTTTCCATGTCTTGTCATCAGAGGAATCTGTGATTATTCCGACTCTCACAAGAACAAAAGCTGGCAGGGATATGCGGCGATGACGGCGGCGGCTTATGCTAAAGAGCTGGTATGCCGAGTGCAGCAAAGTAGACTCGAAAGTGAGCAGAAGCTTTCACTTCTACGGCCGGGATGTAAGTCCAGCTCTATATTTGTGACCCAATTACATAGTTGCAGAAGACAGCTTCTAACAAATGTAGTGCGGAATGTGGAATTACAAATCGCGACGCTTGAGGAACGCACCAACGTTACAAAGTTCGACAAGCTGTTAGTGGTTGAAGCCGCAATGTACGACGCACACCATAATCAACATGAGCCAACATGTCATCCTGGCACAAGACTTGGGGTCATTGATGGAATCCGGGATTGGGCTGAAGATCCGAACGATCAAGACGTGTACTGGCTTAGCGGACTAGCCGGCACCGGCAAATCCACTATTGCACGGACTCTCGCCCAGGAATTCGACAAAAATCATACACTTGCTGGTACCTTTTTCTTCAAGAGAGGCGACACCGATCGGAATAAAGCATCACTTCTTTTCAGTACAATCGCTCGTCAATTGGTTGAGCATCGACCTGATATATCACGATTTTTGGAAGCTGAGATTCGGGACAGCAGCAACATATCCTCAAAGAACATCCGAGAACAGTTCAAAAGACTCCTACATCAGCCACACCAAAAGTATTATGAGGATAATTTCAAAAAGGCTTATTTTGCAGCGTGTGGGCTGGTGTATGACGAGAAAGATTCAACTGATCAACCCGACAAATGGTCCCCAGAGCATACCATAGCATTGGATGCTTGCAACAAGGCGATCCCCGAGGCTCTAGTAATTTCACATGGAAGGTCAAAAAGTTTTTCATCTCCATCAACAAGCCCTGTCTCAGCGGTACACAGACTTGAAGGGGTCGACATGGAAAACCCGGCATATGTAGAGGTACACGAAGCGACCCATTTTCAAGCAGCTAATACTGCTCGGCTAGAAGCAGAAAACACCAAATCGTTGATCCTAATCATCGATGCAATAGACGAATGTGCGATGGGAAAGGACGTTGAAATAGTCGTTCCCTTACTATCAGAAATCGCCAAATCCAAAGTCTACAACCTCAAAGTACTTGCCACCAGCAGGCCAGAGCTTCCAATACGCTACGCATTTGGTACCATTGAAGGGAAATACCAAGAGGTTCGCCTCCACGAGATATCGGGAAACAATGTGGCCTGTGACATCGAGAAATTCCTCGAACACGAACTGGAGCAAATCAGACGCAGATGGAACTGGAAGAATCGCAGCCAAATATCTCGACAGCTCAACCAGGACTGGCCAGGATACGATAGGGTCAAAACTCTGGTAAAAATCTCGAGTTGCCTGTTCATTTTTGCATCAACTGCCTGCAGGTTTATTGGTGACTCTTTCAGCAGTCCAGAAAAACAGATCTCTGTGATCATCGACGGATTCCTCTCATCAGCCCAAAGTCCAGTCCGTGATAGACTAGCACCAACATACCTTCCTGTCTTGTGGCAATTCAAGGACGACAGAAATGTATCAGAACAGGCTGACTTGCTACGCAAGTTTCAAGACATAGTCGGCACGTTGGTCCTGCTTGAAGAAGCGCTCTCCGTCAATGCAATCGCATCTTTGCTCGACATAGAAGCAATCGAAGTTGATCAAATTATAGATCCTCTTAGCTCAGCCATGGACATACCTGAGGATTCGGACGCCCCAGTCAAACCATTCCACCTATCTTTTCGCGACTTTCTGCTTGGACCGTCAGCTGGAGAATTTTCGATCCCTTTCCTGAAAACTCACCAGAAGATTGCTTTCAGCTGTCTAGATCTGCTCAGCAGGAGATGGCCGTTATCTCTCAACATATTTAGGCAAGATCCCAAGGGCAGCTTCTCGATCAAAGAAACAGTCAGTGAACAGTTTCCTCCATATGTGGCTTACGCTTGTTTGCATTGGATATATCATGTGGAAAAGGCGGAACTCTGGCTCAAAGATGGCGATGAAGTCCATCAGTTTTTTCAAACCCATCTTCTACATTGGTTGGAGGCTCTCATGTATTTGAAGGCCTCTTGCAAAGTTTCAACCAAAATTAGCCTTAACGGATTGATTGAAAGAGTCAAAGTGAGTTTCGGACTACGACAATTTTTGTTCAATGCTAAACGATAATTAGAGCTCGCACAATAGCCAACTCCTCGAACTGATTCAAGGAGCTAATTGGCTTGTTTATCAATTAGCTGAAAGGAATTTGGTAGCGCCTCTTGAAGTTTACTGGTTGACACTAGCTTTTGCGCCAATGAACAGTATTTTCAGGCGCACATTTCTGGAAGGTATCCCAGATTTTGTCTCGTTTCATACACCCAAGATCTTTTTCTCCAGCCCCTCACCTTCCGAAGAAGGTTTAATCCTAGATAAGCCCAATCTCGAAAGAAGCGCTTATGATGGGGAATCGTCTGGGTGTGAAAGGACTACTGCCTGCTTTTCTCATACCTCGATGGGAGAGACTTACATTGTTTCAATCCATGAGACTGATATTTTAAGAATATGGTCATCTGAAACAGGCAAACTAGTTCGTACGGTCGACGGTATTGGTGAGGGTTGCTTGCCAAGCAGCGTGGTACTATCGCCGGATATGCAGTACATATCTGTAACCACCGTTGAAGGCGATCACCGTATCTTGCATACTGCCGAACCTGGGAGAACCATCAACATCCCGCAGCCTGTTTTGCCGGAAGAGTACAACTTAAAGTCTGGACATGGACCATGGTCTTCAGCCTTTTCACCAGACTCAACATGCGTTGCAGTGTGTTCTCGACAAGAATTCAGCATTTGGACCGTTCAGGGACAAAAGCTGTATCAGAGCTATCCGTTCACTGGGTTTCCCATGGCTTTCTCAAAGGATTGGAAGACATCAGCTTTTGTTGTGAGAAGCCCACGACCAGGAACATCCGAGATGCTGAACAGAATCAGAGTTTTGCCCCTATGCACAAGGCAGTTTACAGACTTTGGCGAGACATCAGAGCCGATCATTGCCCTTGCTGTCTCCCCGAACTCAGCATTGGTTGCATCTTCGACGTTGGGAGTTGGCATTGGGACAAATAAGTTGTCCATTTGGAGCGTGCATGAACAGACTGAAAAGGTTCTGCAAGACGGGTTGAAGGGGCGCATCTTCAGAATAGTGTTCTCACACACGTCCGAGGATCTAGCGACAGTGGGCACGGGTGGAGAAGTCCGAGTTTGGTCGGTTTATTCTGGGCGATGTAGATGTCTAATCCTTCCACGCCGTGGCTGGATACATGATGTTGTCTTCTCGCCAGACAATTCCTCACTATTAACTGAATATGGGGAGATTCTCATAACAGGCCCGGAGATTTCAACGAACAAAGCCATGGAAACCACCGATGCATTTTATGACGCCACTTGGAAAGGCTATGGCCTCAGCAATTGTAGCAAGTGGCTTACATGGAACGGGGAACGACTAGTTAGGTTACCATCGGACGCTCAGACCAGTGAAGGGTCCTGGGCAGCTAACGATAGGAAGATAGCAGTCACAGAATCTGTTGTTGCCTGGATCCGTTCTGGGCAACTGAAAATTTTGGGCGTTTCGCCTAACCTGAACCCTTTTAAACTGGGCGAACGTCTTCTCGACAATTCGAGCAAAATCCGACAGCGTCTCTCAATTTAATTAAACAATTTTCTGGGATGTAGGTAGCGACATGTACATGTTCAACCGCACACACTCGTTTTGATGCTCCTTTGTATGAATATACAAAATGTTTGTGGCATGTATACAGAGTAGCATTGCAATAATTATGGAGTCTATTAGCTGCATCTGCATGCATGTTTGTTTTCAGATCCTCAAAAGGTAACATGAGACACATTGACCCTGCAGGCTGCCGTAGTATTCCAGAAACGACTGATATCTTTACTTCCAAATGCCCGATAGTCATCCGGAAGCAAAACGGGATCAAAAGCATACAACACCAGATATTCGCTGGTCGTCACCGACCCAACTACTAATCCGGCCCTCACTGGCTTATCTATGGGAGAGCGGACGGGATCCCGAGCTCTCCAGTGGGTATGGTCGTATGTGATGACTCCTTGGACGTAAATTGACTATAAAGGTATGCCAATTGTACAGGGCATCTCGCGATCTAACATCGTCTCCTTATCTATTGAGCGAGATGACAGACCCTGGGCCCGGCGACCAGGAAACTACCTTGGAAGATATCAGGGCTGAGGACATCAAGGAAGCAGTTTTGACTTTAGATGCTCTCATCTACGGAAATGGGCTCAGCAGCAACCCTAGGATTCGCGACTAAACTTCGCTTACTTTGGAATGCAATGAGAAGATATCCGTTGACTGGTAGTAGGGCCACGTCGCGTCGTGCGGGGATTTCGAGACTCTTTTGGGGATATCGATCGTACCATTGAGTTCTTTGTCATTTTAAGCGAGAATAAGTTATAACAAAGTCATGGCCATTTATATGCATAGGATTGGCCACCGGAGCCTATTTCTTATACACATTTCGGGTTGAGTTGTCGACAGATTCTTGGAACTTGCCCTCTGTGAGCCAGTAAGCCCACTTACCTTGGGGGTGTGTCAGATACACAGGCTCGTATCATGAAGGGAATTCGGGCCACTTCCACTCTTTGTCAAAGGCAACCTTGGCTAAACTAAGACTCGGCTGAGACTAGTCTAGGTAAAGAGATGAATTCTTGAGTACCCATTTGTGAAGCTCGGAGTTCTGTTCAGTCTCACTCAAAGCCCCCTATTCTCTGTCTGAAAACCTCCAAACTGACATGTTCAGCTCATCGCCGATCCCGATGAAGATTCCGTTTCAACTCCAACGATGACTTCATCGACAACCAGTACCTTCTCGGCCACAACATCCTCGTCTGCCCCGTTTTGAACCCCGGTGTTTACAATCGCGACGTCTACCTCTCTGGTTCCCATCCGGGAGTGACCCGTTGAAGATCAAGCACGCCGCGTGGCTATAGAAGCCTGTTGCCGGCGGCACAACCATCAGCTTCAGCTGCGGCGTCCCTGATGGCATCAACAACACTGACCAGATTGACAAGGGTGAAATTTATGGGTTTAGGGGGGGGATGTGGGAGGCGAGACAGGAGAAAATATAAAATGCCAAGTAGAAACGAGTATTAAAGGAAGAGTTTCTATACATAGTTCCAGGCGAATAGATAGGCTCAGTTACCTCGTCGGCCAGTCAAGCGTTCCATAATCCTGTTAGGTTCCTCATCGTGCTGTGGAAGCCCGCAGACAAGAGGACTATTTCACAATAACAATGTGGCGATGCAAAGTCTCGTCAATTGGGCGAGACAACAGAAAGGGGCTCTCAGGCAATTCGAGTTCCTGGAAATCAATAGGTTTCGGTCTGATATTGACGCACTGTCCCTCGTTTATCAACGTTGTGTTCAGCAGTCGTATGTCCGTCAACAAAGACATCATCTCGCCTCTTCTGCTATGGCAGGCAAACAAACGCGGGCTCCCTGGGCCCTGCTTGCTGTGGTTAACCGAAGGAGCATGCTGCATCCCCTCAGTCATTTACGTGACTCGGTGCAAGTGGCAAGCGTAGGTGACTTTCCACGATGGGAGGGCAATGCCAGTCGCGAACCCTAAGGAAGGAAGCGTAGAGGACCTTGTCAAGCTGTTGGGTGTGCAGCGGCGAGAGGCGTAGACAGCAGGAGAGAGAAGCCGCGACTTCCATCTTATAATCGCATACTGACGCCGGGCAGTCACGATGGACTGACTCACTTGACCCAAGGTACATTCTCTAAGGATGGAAAGTGCAGGAGAGGTATACTCCGGAAAGTGCACCACTGGCCGTCGCCACATATCTTCCAGGCTATACACCTTCTGTCACGTAACAAAACGATACCGTTAGTTACGTGGGCAGTAATAGTGGCTTATATCGTGACACCTTCCTTCCACTCGGTAGTCTCGAAGGAAGTTGAGGTCCAAGGACAGAGGATCAATGAACGGAAAGCATGCATGATTTGCAGGACTACATAAACCACATCGACCTCCATCCTCCATCTCCATCCTCCATCCTCGTCCTCCATTCTCGTCCTCCATCCTCCGGCCTCCATCTTCCATCTTCGTCCTGCGTCTCCATATTCCATCCCCATCTCCTCTTCTGCTGCCGTTGGCTTTGAAGTTTCCCATTTCCCGTCATTATCGTCGTCTTCTTCGCCCGCATACATGACATCTTCCTAGCAGTACCTCCATCTCCTCCCACTCCGAGTCCACCTCGCTCCTGGCGTCAACGCCTCATCTCAGACGGCATCTTGGGCTGCAGTTTCACGGTCAGGCTCCAGCAGAAGCCGAGACCCAACGTCAACAGCCATGTCTCATCACTGATGAGCTTTTCAGGTATGGACTCCTTTAATGATTCTGCGTATCTTCAGTGAAGATACCGCTAATCTACTGAGCGCACGCGAACGAGCTTTTCGCGTGTTGTGCGGTGTTGAACACAAAGTGTCATCCTTCTGAGGAGTGAAGTGGATGAGAAGGAGTTAGGTACTTTTTTTTTTCTGTTGGTTTCACCAAGGGATTGGTGATACGGTTAACTATACGTATTAGGTAGCATTTAAAAAATAGTAGGGGTAACTAGTAGTTCTTTATTATATATAAAGAAGAGAAGGAGCTATTATGGCTAGCTAGTTAAGTAGTTAACTATTATTGTTCTCTAGTTAGGTAGATCTATTAGAAGGGTAGAGACCTAATTATCTAAGGATAAGTCATTAGGGTTAAGCCTGATAACTCTGATAGCTTGGCGATGGTCAACATCGCAACATTTTCCCTTCGGGGTTTTTCTTGCCACCGCTTGGGCACCGAACTGTCCATCACGCTCTATTGTTTCTCCGGATCAGCCTTGAAGGTTTGGGAGGGATATGGTTCTGTTTGCATGACTGCCTTGAACTTCCAGGTTGGACTTCAAGGTTGGGCCAGAGAGGCTGTTGATTTGGATGTGTGTATGGGATCGGGTCCTGTCCAGTAGCAATATAACAGACATTGGTCCGCATTGCCGAACAACTCAAAACCTGGAAACGTGTCGGTGACACTCAGAACACCAAGGCTCCCACCTCAATACCTTCACCAGGCACGATGCAGACGCCCTACCGCCAAATTAACGACATTGAGCACGAGTGTGGTCCGAGGTAACAAACAGCATGTGAATCACGATTGTGTTGACTTGAAGGACAATAAGACGAAAAGATTCCAGATATCAGGGAAGATCACCAACTCCGATTTATGATTCAGTTGATAAGCTCTCTAAAAGTTTGCAGTCTGTAGCCGCCAGGTGTCTTATTATGCTTAACGGGTCGTAACGCCAGGCTTGGCACTAATTCGACCTTGCTGGAGCTGTACGCGCCGGCGACTTCCAACGAAATGCAAGAGCTACAAAAAATGAAGCTGTAGCGGCAGCTGTACAAATGTAGAAAGTATTCTTTAATCCAATTGCATAACAATCCAAGACAGCTTGGATAACAGTGTCCGGTTGTCTTAGGCTCTCGAGCGTGTGTCTTAGCTGCGTGGCGCCCGTGTTGACGACGATGTTTGGGGCCACCTGCGGGACGTTCTTTCTCATGGCATCAACAAGTCCATTCTGAAAAGCTGCTTGGGCTGATGCCACTGACACGGCTCCGCCCAGGATGCCAAAGAACTGCACGCCAGCTGATGCCTGTGGTATCATGTGATATGGCACAGTGTTTTGCAGAACCAACTGCGCGATTTGGAAGCCGGCACCGACGCCGAGACCCCATAGAATTTCAGTCGGGATCCAATAACTCTAATGCCGCTGGAATTAGTCTCTTCAACCTCCGTCTTCAGTGGTCGAGTTAGAATGTACATACCGCCGGCGTTCCCAATGAGAACCTCGACATAAGACCAGCCGCAATAGCGGCAACGCCAGTTTCCACTAACAAAACAAGATTGTAGGTCTTCAGACGGCTAATCACGACTCCACTCAATGTAGAGCTCAGTACTGCCGCAAGCGACAAAGGCAAAAGCCTAAGGCCGACTTGGTTTGCGTGGACACCTTGAATTGCTTGATGATAGATGGCTGTCGCTTGCTGTTAAAACTACGCGGCTCCAAGGCTTTCGTTCGCTCTTGATTGTGTTTGAAAGTTTTACTCACAAAGATATGGAAGCATGACGTAGTAGAAGGCTCCAAAGAAGAAATTGTACAACATGCCGCAGGCTACGTCGCGCTCCTTAAAGAGGCTCGGCGGTAGTAAGCCTTTGTCTTGCCGCTTCATTTGAATCACAGCAAATATAACATAGAGAAGCCCAGAAACTAAAAATCTAGAAGACGAAAAGACAAGGGAGAAAGAATGGTTAGCCACTAACAGGTGCTTTGTTGAACGACTTTCACTACTCACAGGCCTATAATGGCAGCAGACGACCAAGAAAACTCGCCACCTCCCCATTGGAGGGCCAGCAAGAGCGTGACGACGGCCGGCAAGAGGGCAGCCGCGCCTAATAGATCTAGTTGAAGAAGTTTTGAAATGAAAGTCATTTTTGGATTCTTTCCATCATCGTATGTATTCGGCGAGGGAAAAAACAACATGGCGAGAAGTGTCATTCCTCCGATAGGGAGATTGATGTAAAAGCACCAACGCCAGGTGACGCTCCCGGCAAAATATCCACCAAGTAATGGTCCACATATGCTTGCGATGCCCCAAATTCCGCCAAAGAGGCCAAGAAATGAGGCTCGCTTCTGTAGCGGGACCACCTTGGATATGATGACATACGATCCACTGGAGAGTCCGGCACCGCCAAGTCCGCCGACCGCACGACCGAGTATTAGGACGCTACTGGTTGGGGACAATGCAGCTATCAAGCTTCCAACTTCAAAGAGGACGATAGAGGCAACAAATGTCCATTTTGTGTCGAAGCTCTTGTACACTGCGCCATACAGACACTGGGTTGCTGCTGTCGTCATCAGGTTTGCAGATGTGTACCATCCTACATCCTTGATTGTTCCGAACTCGCTGGTGATGGTTCCCAGCGCCGGCGAAAGCATGGTCCTATCCATGGCTAGGCATAATATAGAAAGATACACAGCGGCGAGAACCAGATACAAGCTTAGACCCGTCAGGTGCAGAGCCGAGGGACCCGATGAGGCTGGTGGGTTTGACATACTGGTCCAAGTAATGAAGCAGAGAAGGACGTTCAATTTAGCGTAAAAGTTATCGGACGATTGCTGCAAGAACAGCCATACGCATTTTGCTGCTGGAGGAGCTGGTATTTATGTATAGTCGGATTGCACTCTGTGTCTTACGTGTAGTCGCTAATCCGAAGCGTGTCTGTTGCTCTCACCTCGAGTGGACCAGCTACGTTACCAATTACCCTGTCACGCAGGATGGCTGTGTTGGAGAAAAAAAAGAGTGCCCTGAGTTCGGAGTAGAAGCATCGAAATTACTTAAGCGACATAGCATGAATGCAAATAGACCCTTGCGACTACTATACGAGTTATGGTTGAGTGCCTACTAGATTATTCAACTCATTCATACCCCCCAGCATACGCCCTTAGCTCCCTGCTCGACATACCCTGGAAAACAGCAGAGCATGTACACACAGTGTAGTGTCCTCGTTGAGTGATCTCAAGTACCTGTACACATATATCTCTGTAAATCAAACCTGGGAGATGGATTGAAGAATGTGCCGAGAGCTCATCTATTTAACTTTTACCGCGTGAAGAGGCCACCATGTCACGTCCAAATCGACTCAGGACAATCACCATCAAAGTGAGTTGTATGATAGTCATAGACTTCTGAAGCTTGGCAGCAGGCCTCAAAAATCATGACAAACGGTGAAGGCGATGTTATGTACTGTGTACATTGCCAACAAGAAGATCCTTGCTGAAAGCAAATACCCGGGGGCCCTAGGTCTGGAGAGCTAAAGACCCCCTCCTCACGGAGGGGGCGAAAAAACGGGGGTTACAGTAAGAAAAGGGGGGTTACAGATAATACACAGTATGGCATCTTACCCACTAAGTTAATATATATACGTCCTTATCTATCTGAAAGCCTATTACTTCCAAAAATCAGAATTCTTGACCTTAAAGTATGTATTTTTGTTAGAAGACTTAGTGAGCTGCTATACTTTATACTATCTGTAACCCCCCTTTTCTTACTGTAACCCCCGTTTTTTCGCCCCCTCCGTGAGGAGGGGGTCTTTAGCTCTCCAGACCTAGGGCCCCCGGGTAGTATTCAACCAAACAACGCCGATTGTTCAAAAGGGGTTGTGCCTTGTGCGCTACTTGCTAGTGGAAGAAGTCGATTAATCAAATTTGATCGACGAAGCCGGTCAAAACTCGTATTCTCTACCTGGTCCAAAAGTAACAAAAGTCACTTCATTAATTCGTCACCTCTATAAAAAAACGGGTGTGATGTTTTGATTGAACTGGAGCCTTTGACTATTCACATACGCATTTTTGACGGTTTTCTCAGCCAGCATTAGGCTATTATTTCTCTTGCTTTGTTGAACTCTAGCGCCGCACGCGGTACAACTTTACAGATCATGCTGAAATATCGAAATCAGAAGAAGCCGATGGCGCCAGTTAGAGTAGCGACAGACACTGTCATCAGATTAGGGCGCGAAGATGACCGGGATATCTTGCGCGGTATGTCCACGAACTACATGATGAGGTTCGACGATGTTCTGGATCCCCAGAAGCTCCGCCTGTCACTCGAAAGGCTTCTCAACAGGCACGACTGGCGTAAATTAGGGGCTAGGCTGCGGCTGAATGTAGGACAAGAAAGTTGGTTGAAGCTCTTTCTCAGTATTCGCTTACGTTAAAAAGGACGACGACAAGCTGGAGTACCATGTTCCGGCAGAGTTTTCCGAAAAGCGGCCAGCCATCGCGTACTCTCACGTGAAGCACGATATGACAATCGGCGAGCATCCTCTTGCATCAAAACTACCAAAAGCAACATCCAAACCAGCCATTGTAGGGGACCCCTCCGAATTCCGGTCGCTTTCGAGCCGGCCAGGGGGACCAACCAAGCTGGCCGACTATATCTACACCGACGAGCCGCAGATCTCACTCCATGTTGTCTCCTTTAGCGATGCTACTTTGGTTTCCTTATCTTGGCTGCACACACTCACTGATGTCATGGGCCGCAAAGAATTGTTCGATGCATGGTCTCTAGTACTGGATGGCCGCGACAACGAGGTACGGTCGCTCCACGGCTTCGACTTCGATCCGCTCGAACCACTACATGAGGATGCCAAGGAAGTATACAAACTTGCCGACAAGACGCTCTCAAGGTTTCAATTGATCTACTTCGGTTTGCGCTATGCCTTGGAGTCTATCCGATTCAAGGATGAGCAACGCATTGTCTGCATTCCAGGGGCGTACGTGAACGACATACGCCAGAAAGCCCTTCAAAAGCTCAATGCCAAGACTATAGACGTTGATCGGGGAGACGAAAAGCAAGCGGTCAATTTTGTTAGCGAGGGCGACGTGTTGAGTGCCTGGTGGCTACGCCACGCCATAGCCCACATTCGTCGTGGCTCAAAGCAAACTGTCGCAGTATTCAACCCATTTGGACTGCGCATACTCTTTGCCAATGACCTTCTCCCCAAGACCAAGGCTTACGTGGGCAACGCTGTCATGGGTGCCGTAACATATCTTTCCGCGAAGGATATCCAGACGAAACCGATATGGGACATTGCCTCGGCACTCCGACAATCCCTTGTGGAGCAGACCACCAGGGAACAGATCAAGGGGCAGGCCAAGATCGTCCGAGAAACACGTGCCAGGACAGGATATGAGCCTCTATTTGGTGACGGCGGTATGCATTTAGTCAGATACACGAACTGGACCAAGGCTAAGCTGTTTGATACGGACTTCTCTGCTGCAATTGTACGACAAGGCGTCCATGACGCGCAGAGATGCACAAAGTCGGGACGTCCCTCATACATCCAGTACGACGTGTGTATGAGTCGCTATAGCCCACGCGGATCGTTCCCAATTTATGGAAAGGACGCAGCGGGCAATTATTGGCTTGGCGGCTGGGTGCGAAAAGGATTATGGGATGTGATTTCTAGGAATCTGAAGCGAGGTTTCCACTGAGGTAGTGAGTCGGAAGAGCTGAACGAGGGTACCTCGGTGACTCTTCGTAGCATTCCAAAGGTCGGTTCACCTTAACTTATCAAGGGAATACCTGTAGCAGGATTTTGAGACAAGATAGTATAAAGCGAGATCTCGCGCCATTCGGTGAGGGAGGAGAGGTTCTCACAATCCTCGCGTAGTTGGAAACCATCCACAGCACGAAACTCATGCTTGTATTGGAGGAAAGGAAAACAAGTTGATTATTTATGTTGAATAATTTGCCATGTATAGTTTACTTGAAGTATTCAAAATTCATGCATTTGGAGATGTCTAGTATGTTACAAGTGTAGAGCTGATATTAGCCCTAACGATTAGACTTGAAGCTAAAAACCGTCAAAGGCGGCGTTTTCCTGCTAATCTGCCAAGAGGTCTCTAAAAGCCACACCAGAATCCAAAGAAACGGTTTACGGACTGGAACACACATACATGGGTGAGCTGATCCGAGACATAGGACAGCCGACGTTGAATTGACATCCGGACAAGGAAGGTTAACTATTGAGCGTGAATCAAGTGGCCACTAGACATTGATTAAAACGAACACGAGGTCAATCTACACATGGAGAAGTTGTAACGAGCAGGTCAGGGCATCCGACTGCACCACAAGATGAAAGCCACGGTAATGATGCCTCCGCCCCACGCGGAAGGTCACGAGTTCAATTCCTGCACGTCGCGGCAATGGTACGCCTTCACTACTGTGCGATGCTAGACATGGGTAGACGATGATGTAGTTTTGTTCCCATCGACCTGGCGCTTCCTTATACTATGCCTGATTGGGTTTGGCCCCCGCGTATGCCTCGGCATGAGGAGGGGAGACATGGGGAGCTGCACCAATAATAATCTATTTGCCTTTCGGCTGTGATATTAAAACAAAGCCGGTTTCGTTATATTGCGAGAATTACAAAGTCAAGCAAAACAAGTAATCCACTCCAACGTGGTTAGTACCTGTAAGTCCAGGGGTTGAGTAGTATGAAAACCGCCTGATAACAAACGATGCACCTTAGTGCAGATACCTCTACCGTGATGAATATCAGTACAAACAAGCTTTTGGACCCACAGCTTCTAGAGGAATCCGCGAAAATTCCCCGTACATCTTTCAACCCTGACTCGTGTGAAATTCGGCCCCATGAGACAGGCACACCCCCTGGGGCTTTACCATGTCATATGGTAGTGGCGGTGTGTTCCTAGTTCAGGTACAAGTGGAGCAACACTGTTAGGATCTTACAGGGATAAAATGGGTTCATCCGTTCTCCATCATAACCTTAAAGTCGTCGACTTGGTCTGAACTCTGGGAGAGGAAATATCCGTTCTATCTCTACGCCCCCAGCCTTCCAGTCCAGTCTTCCAGGAGTGCGGTACTTAATATGCGGAACGAAGCGATTCGGTACGGTACGTACACAAAATGATGCCCCCAGGCATATGCCAGCGACTGTGTGGCAGCCAGCAAGGCTTGCAATTAAGAGATTGAGCAGAAGAATGTATTCATGCTACTGAGGAGTAAAGGAGGCAACGTGGCCACTAGGATCGTGATTTAAACCCGCATCCATCTAACCGAGGTCACGTCTACCTCATGCAAATATGCCAGTTTTCTGGCCTGCCCTTTCATGGGTCCAATGGTGTGCTGATTACAGCGATGTATGTAGATCAAATCTCAAACAGCCTTTCTACGGGAAAATTGCGGCTCCGACACGATTTCAGGCCAAGGTCTGCCGACCACATTCGCTCGGCATGTCCTAACCTTGACATGGGCTGAAAGTATTCCTTACTCAGCCAGTCACACTGAAAACCGTGGGTCTATTCCTCGCTTCAGGCACGACTATAAAGAAACCCGCCTTTTGAAAACCACTGGTTATTGGAATGTCGAGTCTGGGTAGAAGCTTAACCTTGTCTCGTAGACCCAGAACACAATGGCCTCAATCCTCGGTGGCCTTCGTCATTTTCGTACAATCTTCAACCCGCCGACTGCAGAAAAGTCAGAGGATGCCCTCAAATTCGGTATTCTCGGGGCTGCCAATATTGCGTACGTGGAAACCTTGGTATTACTTTCGCACATCACAAGCTTCTTATGCTAGTCAGAAACAGTTGCTGACGTTAACCTCTCCATATGCTTAGGCCCCTTGCATTGATTCTACCCGCCAAGACGCATCCGGAAGTGGTCATCTACGCCGTGGCTGCACGAGACAAAAATAGAGCTACTGATTATGCACTCAAATACAACATCCCGAATGTGATGGATGATTACCAAGGTTAGTAAAGTATTGCAACGCATGATTGCGTCAATTGCCCCCGGAATTTTATACGGCAAGAAACAAGAATTGCTAGTTGGGGAGTTTACGGGTAGAATCTGCCATGAACTACCATGCCAACAATTCCCAACTTGCTAATTTGGACACAGCCGTACTCGATGATGTCAACGTCGACGCTGTGTACATCCCTCTACCTAATGGCTTACATCTGGAATGGGCGATGAAAGCATTAGCTCAGGGGAAACACGTGCTTCTCGAAAAGCCGTCGACATCCAATACATCAGAAGCTGAGATGCTTTTTCGTTCGCCCATCTTGGCAAGTCAAAAACCTGCTGCGCCGATCATACTAGAAGCGTTTCACTATCGATTCTCACCTGCGTGGAATTGCTTCATGTCACACATCAACCAGCCACGCGTCGTCAGCGTACATGCCACTGCCGTCGTGCCTGGACGACTCATCCCACATACCGACATTCGCTTCAACTACAGCCTTGCAGGAGGGGCTTTGATGGACATCGGCACATATTGTGTAGCTGCTGTCCGAGAGATCTACGGCACCGAGCCTCAGACGTGCCTCGAAAGCACGATGAATCCAATGCCGACACCTTATGAACGCTGCGATGGTTCATTCATGGCTGCCTTCAGATTTCCCAATAATGAAACTACCGGCGTCGATGAACCAGTCCGTGTGGGGTTGGTTGAAGGTAGTCTGCAGGCCCCTCTGATCGATTTCCGGTTGCCCCGGATCGAAGTCCTCCATAGTCCAGTGACAACGGAGACCCTATTGTCCACAAACTCTAAACTTTTGACAACCGCAAGGCGAAAGGTAACTTTCTACAACTTTATGTTCCCCCATTTCTACCACAGGATCGACATTGAGGACGAGGTAACGGTGGAAAGAGTTTGCACGGGAGAGTCCGAAGACAGGCAGCTCATCAGCAAATCCACAGTAAAACAACAGAAGAAAGCGTACACGTTCCAGGAAATGGGCATTGACGCAGGCGGCGAAGAGTATTGGCTGACGTATCGTTGGATGTTGGGGCAATTCGTAGACCGAATTCGTGGCAGAAACCCGGCAGGGCCTAGCGTCTGGTATGAGCCCGAGGAGAGTATCGCTCAGATGAAGGCCCTAGACATGGCGTATGAAAAGGCAGGGCTTGGCGCAAGACCTAGTGGAGAATACATAACTAAGTCTGATAGAGATTAAGGGTATTGATGGTGCATTAGGAGCTCTTAGAATGATATCCTCTGCAGGTTCTCACTCTCCACATCACAAGATTTCACGGAAGACACTAGAGTATTATCATGTTAATTGTAAGGGTCTAAGACAAGGTCGATGCCACTGATCTGGCCTACTACTGCGAGTAACCCAAGCTGAAGGAGAGAAAAGATCTGAAAGCCATTGCAGGTGCATATTCACCCTCCAATAGATGTGTTTCGCTCTCCAGAACTTTCCGCGCAGGGAAACTTTTACGCCCTTCCAAAAGCTTCCATGTTACAAGCAGGTTCAGCGCAGCCAACTGCACCACAAAACAAAAGCTTCAGTAATGATCAATCCGACGTCATGATTCCCTGTTCTGTACTATATATACCTGGTTACACATTCACAGGGACCAACTGCAGCCACATTAGAAAGGCACTGGGAATGGTTACAGTCTAATTCAGGCAACTATGTTTAATGATTGACTAGATAGTTGCGAATGGTAGAGCTGATGTATAAGAAGCAAAAACACAGACAACTCCTGATTAGACCACGCTGAGGCCTCGACTCTCAATCACGACCTTGTCAGCATAGTCGGCTGGGGGGGCAAAGTAAACCGAGGAATATGCTCCCTTTTTCTCCGAGTAGGAAAAGGTAACAACGCCGAGTCCGCGGATCGATTCGGATGCACTTTGTCTCGTTAGTTCATACCACTGAGCGAGAAGAATGTCGGACCTACCTAACAGCCGTCATGGTCTCTTTCAACTTTCCGTTCGACGCCCATTCGTGGCCCAGCTTCTGAAGCATGCGATGCATGTTCTCCTCGGCCTTTTGAGTGTCTGCAGCGTACTGCACCAGCGGCACATAGATCTTCATTTCGGGTATGCTACTCTTGGCGGTGATTTCCACGCTGAACTGCTGCCCGGGGAAAGATCTATCCGGAACCGCGCTGGGCTTCGACCAGTCATCATCCACACCCTCAGGCTCATCTCGCATCAGGTGATAGACTGATTGCAAAAGTTCAACCGCCTTCAAAGATGTCGCATCTGTCAAGCGCCCGCCAAGGGTCATGACGTCGCGAGCGGCATTCCAAGAGTTGTTGTTGACGTCAAGGTAAATTTTGACCCGAGCTTGTTCGGGATCGAGGCAGTCGACACCCAGCATGTGGATACCGGCTTTGTACTTGTTGTCATCAAGGTAACTGCATTCCAAATCTCTTGTGAGCGCCCTTCGTCGTTCATGTGTAGGAAGCAGACAAATGGCTCGTACTTACGATTGAACAAGATTCAAACCCGCCTCGAGATTAGGTCCAAATGGCTTCAGGCTCTTGATAGCGTCCAGGCCAACTTCGGTGCGCGACCGTCCTCCTCTTGGAACAGCAGGAAAGTATGCCCTCATAGTCCGATCCATGCCCGTGAAATCGAAACAGAAGAGACTGAAAGGCCAGGCAGGTCCACCTCGAGCGCGCACGGCCTCGAGCTGAGAAGGTGTCAAAAACATGGCCTTTGTGAGACACTCCAACCATCTGGTATCGGCGCCAGATGCTCGTGCAATGGAGAGAAGAGCTTCGCTGTCTCGTTCCGCTGCATTGGGCTCGAATCGGGACTGATCCAGAGGCTTTCCGAGGTTCATCCAGATACGCGCCTTTGGCTTGCCTTTGGTCGTCAGGTTGACACTGGCCTCCAGAGGTGCTGGAATGTACGGCATGTTGAACAAGCCGTAAGGCTCGGCCGGCACGGGGCCTACAATAGGTGCAACATGCTTCTGCATGAATTCCATCTGCGCCTGTTGCTCGGACGGAGTGTATCCTCCCACCGATGAGAACAGCCTCGTCAGCACCGACGTAAGGTAACGAGACCAGTACTCCGTGGCTTTTTCCCCGCCAGCCACATTCTCGGGCGGGATTGTAACGGTTTGAGAGACTGTAGTGGACATGTTGACTTTCGGAATAATAACTCGGCGGTGATGCAATGAAGAAAAACCAGTGATACTTCGGCTGACTGCTGCCTGTTCTAAAGACTCTACGCCTGACTTAAGTAGTGGGAAATGCTCTCTTTCGGAGGCCTATACCGGGCCAATACCGCCATTTTGGCGGATAGAGTGTTGTTCTGCATATAAAAAAGTACGGTAAGAGTACTATGTACGTTATAGCAACCCAGGTTCGGCGGCACCGTGCACGCCGGTTTCTCCCCGGCCCCCTCTTCTCCTGTCTTCGTAGTCCGGCACCTTTCATCTGCGTGCCATGGCTCCTAACTCGAGATACATTGTGTGACTCTCTTCTCAAAAGCATGTTATATTGTCGGCTCCTCCGCAGTGCATCTATCTCGAGGGGCTTATGGGGTGTCTCTATACCGTGGCTGAGAGTTCAGACGATGTCTGGGGTCGACCTACTTATTAAATTAAAGTATAGTTACACCGACTCAACCTTTCTTGCATGGGAAACGTTACCTTAGACAGAACCGCACCCCCTCCCCCACTTCTTCCACCTCCAAACAGGCGCGTATCCGAGAAAGCGATCAGTTTAGGATTTTTGTCAGTACTATGGTATGATGGTAAGTTTAGTATCCCTGGCCGGTTGTGCGGGGGCACCATCCACCTGAATAGTGACTCTCAATGGCCAGAATTGCCCCCAAGGCGCATCAGAATCTCAAAGTATCGCAGTTGAGATGATCGTGGCAGCACGGCCACGTCTACCTGATAGGGGTGTTGTATTTTGGCTCGGTACCACTGTACTGGTATTCCCAAAGTTATCGCGACCCCTGCATAACCTTGGAAGGAAAGAGTCACATTAGCCCATGCTTTGGCTCTTGGTTAACCCACTCATTCACCTACTCCGTACATGTTGAAACTTTGTACAAGTTTCTCTCACTGTCACCGCCATTTGATCGCGAAACCACTAGACGTTCAGTGTAATCTAACTGCTCCACCTCGTGTCCCAACAATTATCAGTTTAACTTTAGATGGCTTCATCCATAACTCCATACAGTGACCACTGAGTCACGGCACTCTGGCATACACGGGTAGTTTTTGGCTTCGTCTCCTTAGTCGAACATTTCGGCTATCTCTTCATCATCCGTTTAATTTTCGCTGCGAGTAACTAATCGTCGTATTTACATACTTGGGCGCTTGTTTACGAGGGAGTTATAATTCTCACACGCAATCTACAAACCCAAGGAATCGATAGTTTTATATTTAGTTCGATTCTTTCGACCATTTGCCGCATCAAGGAAGTGCCGATCCCTTTCTTTAAATCTTTCATTTACCAGACAGTCAGCAACATGTCTGAATCGGGAGACAACACGATTCTCGTGTCAAACAACGGAATCTACCGTGCTCTCCCAGTCTATGGCAGTGTCCACAAGGGCCATGTGGCTCTCGTCGTTGGCGCCAATGGGCTGACCGGCACACACATGGCGAGAGTTCTCGGTGCTTCTCCTGGGAGGTGGGAGAAGGTTTATTGTCTCTCCCGCAGTCATGCATCGGCTGACTTCCCCTCAAACGTCGACTTCATTCAATCAGACTTACTCTCTGGCACCGAGGAACTGGGTCGTACTCTCAAGGACTTGAATGTCAACATAGATTATGTCTTCTTCTTCGCATACACGCAGCCCCCCCCTAGCAACGGTGGCAGGCTATGGAGCAACGTGGACGAGATGGTCAGCTCCAACGGGGCCCTCCTTGTCAATCTCCTAAGTGCGCTAGACTACGCAAACATCAAACCACGGCGTTTCCTGCTCCAGACCGGTGGGAAGAATTACGGTGTTCACCTAGGGCCGACCAAAACACCACAGGAGGAGTGGTTTCCGCGGTGCGACCTGGAGCCCAACTTTTACTACTTCCAAGAGGATTCGCTATGGGATTGGTGCCGCAAAAATGCCACGGAATGGGTTATCTCGATGCCTTCTTTCGTCATTGGCGCCGTCTCGCACTGTCAGATGAGCCTCGCTCTCCCCCTCGGCATCTATGCTGCTGTTTCTGCGTATTTGGGAGAGCCTTTGGTCTTCTTGGGAGACATCTCGGCCTGGACCACTGTACAGCGAAACAGCAGCGCGATGCTTAACGCGTACTTTGCGGAGTGGTTGGCTCTGGAAGAGAAAACCGCCAATGAGAAATTCAACTCTACTGATGGCACGATCTGGACCTGGGAGATGATGTTCCCGCGCATCGCAGACTGGTACGGAATCAAAGTCGAGGGCCCCAGGCCTGACGACTCACCAGATTATATTACTGTACCGGCGAGGGACCGTCTCCCACCCCGAGGATACAAATCCTCGGCAAGACCTCGATTCCGATCGATGACAACTAGCTGGGCGAAACAGCCGAAAGTGCAGACAGCTTGGAATAAGTTGAAAGTAGAACATGGTCTAAAGAATGGTGCCATGGACAATATAGAGAGCACATTCGCAATTCTGGATGGTGCAATGATTTTCCCCAGCTCCGGTGTCATGAGGTAAGTTCCATACATCCAATACTTTTTATGGATGGTCAAGAATACTAACGTGTTTTTGAAAAGCACGGACAAGGCAAGAAAAAGAGGGTGGAATGGGTATGTTGACTCCTACGAATCATTGCTGGAGACACTGGATGAGCTTGCTGAGTTAAAGCTCATCCCACCAGTCCCGAAAGTAAAGGTGCAGTTCATGTAAACAAGGAGGTCGGCATGTATTCCAATCACTCTGGTTTCTTTTAAACCAGTTTTTTTCTATAGAGTAGTCTCTGCGCCCAGTTCTGCCACATAAAGAGGAGAGATAGATAATAACAGGAACGAGATAACTAGGACATTTTTTCGTTTTTAAGAATATATGAAAATTGTTATAACTATGGTGTTTGTTTAAAGAGTAGAGATTTCAAGAATGTTTGGTTACAATGAATCATTGTCATATACCTATATCAAACTTATCTAACCTATCTAGCTATGTCAGCTATGCCTAATCCTTTACTGTTACAAGTTAGAGCACATAGTAGGGTATAGAAGAAGTAAGATATAAAAGGCTTATTCTAACTAAGTAAATATATAGAAGCTAAGGCTATATATATAGGCTAATAACGGTCTATGGCCATGTACCGCGTGAGTGTAGAGCTTCAGCCGACAACGACTTTCACTCCGACCTGCTAGCAAACAACACCTCCTTCAACAGTCAATGGGCACGGGACTTTCAAGTTTCGGCGCCCAAAGGTCGTTCGCGTATGCATCCAGGCCATGGTTGAAGTGAAGTCAGATCTGGCAGTTGCTCTGTGTTACTAGGTATTCTATACCATATTAATGAATATAATTGCCCTAAACCCCTATAAGAGGCCTAGTGTAGTTTACCTAGTAGATATAATATTATAGTATATAAAAAACCTAGTATATAGCGTCTCTAACCTATGTTATATCTTAATATCTTAATATAATATAAAATACCTAGTAATATAAAGTAACT